>QUSF01000020.1:4208956-4330821 GCA_003676055.1 Chloebia gouldiae | reverse complement strand
TTTTTCACTGTTCAAGTTAGTAGAATCCCAGACAATGACATTAGTGGGTTTAAGATCAACTTATAGCAACATCAGCATTTTTTTCCTTAATCATCTCTTCCTTTGACTGGAAAAAGTTTTTGATAAATAAAGATTGAGTAAACAAAAAAAAAAAAGAAGAAAAAAGAAAAATAGACAGCAAAAAATCCCCTATTGTCGACTTACAACACCAGTGAAATAGAATTGATTTTATTTAATGGACCACAACTTCTTTTCTCATTATCTCTGTTTTACAGTTGAGGAATAGAAAATAGTGCAGCAATGCAAAAGACCAAGAATATTCGGGAAAATAGAAGCTTGCTGTCATGTGAACAGAATAATAACTAGCTGATTTTATAAGCATTTATGATTTTACATAAACACATTTTAGAAATGATCTTAGTCATATAATGAGTTGTGCTATAAAAATAGATTTAGTGTGTCACAATCTTTGAGAAGAAGATTAAGTCTGATTTGAGCAAGAACAGAGGGCAGGTTATAAGTGTGCTCCATAATTTTGTTTGTTTCAGACTATTCTAAAGCTCTATATTTAAAAGTAGGTAAGGCTTAATTTATTTGTGAAGTGGAACAAATTTCTTAGCCCAACAAGCCAGGAAGCAGTTTACCCTTTGCTGCAAACAAGGTGCTGTAAGAAATGATTTCTCAGGCAAGAGATCAAACACTCTGTTGCCCTAAGTACACTACAGATCATAGCTCTGGCAGACCAAGGTTACTTTAGATAAACATCCCAGTCTAAAATGAGATTATTTTCCCTGTCTTACAAGTGGTTTATTTACTGCTGGAACAGTTGTTATTGGAAAAAAGTGTGGCTGAGGCCAGATCATTAATCTAGAAAGACAGCTCTTTTACAATCAAAGTTATTGCACAGTTTATTTAAGGGGAAAAAAAGCAGAATGTTCAAATCAAATCCATTTCTGGGCAGGCGTATTCTATATATACCACTTTGGCATTGCCAGAAGCATCAGGACCAAAGTCAGACTGGCTCTATTTCATAGTTCTTTGCCATTCTCCTTAAGTGCCTTCCTTGATAGGAGAAGGGAAGGCAAAGGCAGAACTCGGGAGCTTTTCTGTCATGTAGCCCATCCACAGCTTCATTCATGCTGCAAAACCCTTGCCTGCAGCAACCTGAGTCTGCTCTCACTTATCTTGCATGACATACCTGTGGGCTGCCACCAGGCAGGGAGCAAACTCCAGAGGAAGGAAGGAAGGAAGGAAGGAAGGCAGGCTGCTTTTCTGTGTGGAAACTACAGATCTGAAGAGGCTTATCCCACCAAAGCCATATCATTGTGAAGATGTGTGGGTATTCTCAGTTCAGTCAGAGAGAAAATGAAGGTTTCTAACCAGGCAGAAGCCTGGGAAACCATTGGAAAAGAATGTAAATAATTCTTTATCTCTCTTGTTGTTCACATTGTTTATAGATAAGTTCTGCCACTGTGTGTCATTGACTGCACACCAATGGGTGAGTTGTTTTCACTCTAGTCCAATAGAATTGGTCTAGATGAAGCTCTCTATAAAAAGAGGGGTGTATTTGAAATAAATCAGAGTTCTACTCTCTCTCGCCTTCTCATCTGGAGTCCTTTCATACCGTCCTGCCTCAACAGCATCAAAGATGAGCAGCCAACTGGACCAATATGCACATAATTGACTGACTACTATAAGAACTGGAAAGATGATACTAAGCTAATCTGGGAAGGAAAGGGAGAGGGAATTCCTCATTTAGGCATTCAGGGTCCAGAAGGTCTTTGGCGTAGTGCTTGTCACATTTATTCATATGCTCAGATTAGAAAAAAGAAATTTCAGAGTTTCAAGATGTGGGAAAATATGTGTGACATATCCCTGTGGTTGTGAGACTTTTTGCCAGAGCACCAGCTTATGACCATGTCAAGCACCTTTACAAGCAGCTTTGGGAATGTTTCACCAAATCAGTCAGAAACCTCCCCACACTTGGTCACTCTCCAAGGCTATCAAAGAGCCTTTTACAGTATTGTCACCAATGTAAGCCAAGGAGAAAATATGGGCATCAATGAAGTTGGTTTGGCATTGTCTTATCTTGAGACAATTATAAAAGGGATTCTAAGGTAGAATGGACAGAACTTTTGAGCATTGACTACATAGAAGAAGACAAGGGAAGATAAAGCCTCAAATTTAAGTCTAGCACTATTACCCTCTCTCAGGGGTTTTGCATAGGTTCATTGCATAGTCATATGACAAAGCCACTGACATGAGTTTTGAGGTGAAGGAACATTTCCAGCTTTTCTGGATCCTGACAAGAATGAGACTGACATGTGAGAACTTTGAAATGTGGAAAATCTGTGTTAACTTTCACAAAAAAAAAAGAGGATTTTGTGTGACAGCAGGAGGAACAGTGGAGCAACATGCCAAGGAACTGCACCAATTTATCCAGCTTGCTTCAATGTTTGTGCTAGGAGAATAAGAAGCTAAAAAACTTCTCAAAAACATAAATTTTAGGAAGTAGAAATTCAGCTGTCAGCATTAGTGGAAAGTTCAAGTGCATTAACCAGTGAATTTTCTAGTTGATCTGTCATGACAGAGACTAAGAATCAAAGATAACATTAAGTAAAATTTTAAGTTATCTGGAGGTCATATGTACAGTTTTAGAATTACCCTTGGCTAAGTTAAAGATGCACTTTCACTGCCTCAGCAGATGATTTGCATTAAATATAAAACCAGAAAAAAAACATTAACTTCAGCTCATAGGTTATTATGCAGGTTCCTACTGCAAGTATTAAGTTTGCTGACAAACATCTAATTTGCTACTCTCTAATACTTATTTTTACATTTTTCACATCTTTGTATTTATTAATTGACTGAAATATATTTCTTCATCTACTTCATATGTCCCTTTATAGTGTCAGTGCCAGATTTTGGCTATTACACCTTTAATGATGTCACAGAAATAATCATTACTGCTAAGGGATTGAACTAGAAAAATAATTTGATTTCAAAAGAATATTTGGTTAACTAACATGGATACCAGCATATGCAACATTGATTTTGATTCTTTTGTTTTTAGCAGAAGATACTAACTGAATCTCAGTCTTTCCTAGATGATAGTTCTCCTTTCTTGTCTCTATATTACATTGTGCTGGCTAACAATGTATTTGTCTAATGCATATTTTCTGTGAAGATGTGTTAGTGGACTCAGTCTCTCCAAGATGGAATATAAGTCTGCTGTTCTTTTGGTCTATGTTCTTTCACCAGTCCAAGTCAGTAGTTAAAAAATCTTCCAACATAGATCTCAGGGCACTGGAACATAAAAGGCTTGTAAATTCATTGAGATTTGGCTCCCAGGGAAGAAATGTAAACATAGCTAACATTTGGAAAATTTGGTGATTAGCCTATATAAATCATGCACAAAAGTTGAAGGTCCCAAACTTTTCTGAACATGAGGAGCAGTGGGAGCATGGAGAACCTCCAGTATCTCTGAATAAGGCTGAGCTACCAAGGTTCTATCACTCCTTAATAACCTTATAGAAGATTATGCTGTTATAAATCCATAACTTTAACTATTCTAAAATACATGGACTTAAATACTACCTACAATATTACCTTCTTTGTAAATTTATTTATTCACCCATTTTAAAAATGGAGCTAAGGATTCATGTCACAGGTAGAAGTGGCACCTACTTGCACTGCTTCAAACGTACTTATGGGAATAACCTGTAGATTTACCCACTTCTTGCAATTTCTATCTCTACTAGTTGGAAACTATTTTGATGTAGCTCTGCTGAGTACTGAATAATGTCAGTGTACAGAAAAGTTCTGCTAAGCCCTTGTCCATTTATTTGTCCAATCCAAAAAATATAAAAATAGGGAATTAACTCTGCTTGTTTGACTCTCTTTAGATTTTATTCTAGTAAACTTAAACAACAGTAATTAAACATATTTTGCACATGTGGTGAGCATACATAGCAGATTTTATTGTTGTGAAACATTCATCTAATAAGCGAAGTAATCAGGGATACATTTTTCTTTTAATAAAATAATCTTTTAAAGAAAGACAAAGACAAAATAAACCCTAGTTTACAAATTGACAGAGATGCTTTGGAGGTCATTAGAATCAGAGATTATAAAGATAACAATATCTCTATACATCTCAGCATAGAGGATCTATTTAAAGTCTGCAAGCTGTTACAAGAATTGTACTTATTTCTCTTGCCATAAAGACTTTGGGACTGCAATTCATAGCTTCTTCGTCTAAATTTTTTGGAATATTTTCCTATAGTTAACACTCCTGCAAAAACATAGTTAGCAGCGGGAAAAAAATCCCACAATTAATGAATGTTAAGAAATACTTAGTTAAATTCTCAGGATTTACTCAAAAGATTGAGAACAAATGTGTATTTTAATAGACTATCAGACAAACAGTAACATCAAACACTGTAGAGATTAATATGCAATAATTCATTGATGATCAGAGCCTTACTGTCTGTGACACAGATGGAATTAAAGGCATAGACACATCTGGATTAGTTTAATCTTTTCTCAGTTATAAAAGGGAATAAAGAAGACAACTAAGTAACTTCATTTTTGTTGTTAATGAACATCTGGGGTTCCTGATCATTCTAACTGTAAATAATATCTGATCCAAAATATTTCACATTCTGCATATTAAAATAATATATACAAAGATCTAAGAGAATAACTGAGGGGCAATAACAACAAACCACAGTAACACTAGGAAAGAATTCTCTGTTAGATGAGAAATGAGCCTAGGTTCATGACTCGTTCAAGGCGGATGTAGTCAAAGGGCATTTATGATAACAGCGACACTGGCAAACTCAAAATTGTTAAAAATTTTTCACCCAGGAGATTTGTACTGTTTCTTAGTAAAAAAATCCTGAAGTTTTGATCATTTCTCCTATGAACATTAAAGTTAATTTCCTTTTTTTTTTTTTTGCTCTTCAGAGAAAAGCTAAACTTTTCTACTGATTAAAAATCTCAGCTGTAATAATATTCTGAATTGTATGAATATTTGGAAGATTAAGAAATTCATACTCCTGAATGACTGGGATGATCAGTGATTTGCTGCTAGAATGTTTTTAAATTTAAAACTATTTAGGATTGGTTCTCTTCATGTTTTCTGCTACATATCTCCATAGAAACAGTATCTCGACCAAATCCCATCCGTCAGTGTGCAGAGCTCCAAGATTCCCTCTCCCTATTAAGTTTTTATTCTCTTCATTTAGGATTACTGAAGTTTTGGTATCTTCTTTATTTCTCTAAAAGATTTTCTGAACATAAACATAAACTTACTGCTGTTAGTTTTGAACTTGCATGTTCTATCTTCCTTGACAACAGTTCAAAGAATATTTAAGATTTTCCAGTTTGTGGCATATGCATGCCTTGTTTGTGGCTAAGACATGCTCCTTACATATTATGCCACCATTTGGTAGGAAACCTTCAGTGAAGGAAAATATTATGACCTAGGTATAGTGGTTTTATTTAAAAAATTAGGTTGAAAGAAAGCTTTTGGCTTGGGATCTTTGGGGTTTTTGTCAAGCTGTTTCTGGAGTTTTTTGTTGGGGGAGATTAGCAAAAGAAAGGACTCATGGATGTTTTTACTTCACAGGACAGAAAAAAAAGGAAAAATATGGCAATAAGCACAAGCTGCAGTAAGAGAAATTCTGGCTACATACAAGGAAAATTTCACAATAAAGTTGCTCAAACATGGGAACAGGTTGCCCAAAGCATCTGTGAAAATTTATATCCTTGTGGAAACAGCATAACTCAAACTCCACTTGGATAGAACCCTGAGTAAGCTGAGCTGACTCTGAAGCTGGCACTACTTTGAGTGGGAGAAGTGGGTTTGGACCAGATGACCTACAGGCATAAGATCTAAGGTTTATTTCCTTTTGGGTATTGCCCTAATTTTCTTACAAGTGCCTTTCTCCTTTGTTCACAAGGCTGTGTGGCATTGTGATAATGTTCATAATTTTGTTTTTGCCTTTATGACCAAGTGAAGATGGGTTGTGGGGATGAGCACATTTTTGTGTGTAAATCACCGTCTCTTTTGTATACTTTTTGTTAATATTGTTGCTGTTACTGTTCTTTGCTTATCCCATGGCTGATTGTTTTCAGGGAATTATCTCAACCAATTGCCTTTGCCTTTGTGCCTTTCTCACCAGAGGGGGTGGCAGGAGAGGAAGGTCTTGTTTGTAGATTAATTCTCAGCTGGTTTTAAACAAAAACATTTAAGATTCAATTTATCTTTAAGGCCAAGTTGGATGGACCTCTTAGCAGCCTTAGCACTGAAAATGTCGCTGTCCTTGGCAAAGAGGTTGGAACTAGATGATATATAAAGCCCCTTCCAACATGGGCAATTCTATGACTCTGATCTTTAATGTGCCATTAATCAAATCCTTTTACTGCAAGTAAGTGTCATTATAATAATATTTTTAATTTGCTAAAACAATTAAGGTGCTATCTTATGATTTTTTTCTCTTTTAGCTCTTACCTTCTCTATAGAGCACTTGTAATAAAGTTTGAACATGAGCTTAGCCATAGCAAAGCCCAGACTAGGTAATTTTTGTTAAATGAATAACTGAATTTACAAACTATGTTTGTAAAGGACCTTTTTTGACATGGACCCTTTTTCTGAGGGTAAGTTATAAAGAAAATGGGACAAACACTTTTATATTATTTTACCATTTAACTTTTTAAAAATTGCTGATATCATATTTTCATACAGATGGAAAAGTATAAATATAGCATGATATAATTACGACAAAGAAGTATGTTATAAACACATATGAAATAGAAATGAAAATTCTTGTATAAGCAATTCCATTATTAATTTTTGACGGAATTCAAAAAGTTATTTTGAAAATTTGAAATATTATTCTAGCCAAAATATCTCACTGAATTTTCTGGCAATTAATTCATTCTTATGAGTACCTAAAGATTAATTAAAACTCCTGTTTTCTTTTTTTTTTAATCTTTTGCAGAGTGTGAAGAAGAATAATAAATTCAATGACCTAGTCAACCTCTCAAATATAGAGTTTCTACAAAAGGTCATGTTATTGTCTGTTATAAATTAATAATTTCTCCTACTTTCCTGTCCACCATATGGTTATACAATTGAATGTGAATAAAAAAAGTCTCTCTAATAACTGTTATAATTTCCACAACCATGCCACCTGCTTCTGGACTCAGTAATTTCACTTTTTTTGTTTCTTTATGTGGCCTTCCCCCTCCCCCTGTAAAAAGTTTTGATCTATTAGGTTATATTTCTTCTCTTTTCTTAAGCCTGTTTTTAAAGGATTTATTTATTCCATCCTCTGCTCGAACCATATGTTGATTTAACATGTGTTGTGCAATTACTCTGCAAAGACGATCCCAAATCCCTCTCTGTACCCTCGATAACTACCTGCTATTTAGTGCTCCCTCTCGTATTGTATTTCAGTAAACCTAACATATTTGCAGCTGGTTTCCCTGTCTGTATCCTTTATGCAGATAAGAAACATCAAAAGACTTGGAGTTGGAACACCTGTTGGATTTCCTTCTGTATTTATTTGCAGATTGGAACATTTCTGTTTGACATGTAATCTGCTTTCTGTTTCAAAATAGTTTCCTTTCCATTGACTCATATGCTCCTGAATAATTCCCTCCCCATCTCTATTTTCTGGATCAGAATGCTCTGCCCGCAACAAAGACACAGAAAGGACACATATAAAATTTTCTGATAGGAGGTATGACAGATTTACAGCCTTCAGAGGAATGTGCAAAAGAAGTCATAATAATAGGCTCACTGTGACTGTCTACTAAATTTTGTTTACATTTGTACTATGCCAGGACAATTATCATTACAATTATCATCTATGTTGTGATTATTATTATTACAAAAATCATTAACTGTCCTGTTCTCCCCCATTATACAGCTCACTAAGGTTTATGTAGACCATCGAGTTTGACTTATTTTCTTTTGATAACAAAAAATATTCCATTCCTTGATAGATATAATGATTTTATGTAAATTTGAGTTGCAAAACAGTGTGCCTCTGTCTACAGTTTTAGGCAGAAGAAGGATCATGAAACCTTAAAGACTGCATTTTCTAGTAAACTTGTGCTATTTACCTGTTGCATTGCCTTGGGTTTGTCTTCTCTCCCAAAGAGAATGGATGCCACATGATGTAATTGCTCCTATTCCATTTAGAATGTGGTGAAATATTTGCTTTGGTGAAATGCTTGGTTGCCTTTAAATCTTTCACAGTTTGGGAAGCAATGCAAAATACCTCTTGTGGTCGAGGCACCTTTTAGGTGTGAATTATTTAAAGAAATTTATAAATGCTAATAAATTTTACATTATACTTTCACCTGGTTAAATTAGCTCTGAAGAATACAAGAAAGCAAATAAATATAAAAAGACAAAAGCCTCCAGAGTACATTATATTTGATATAATATCAAATAATGCCTACTTAGTAATTAGTTGTCTTAAAACGATCTTATTGAGTGCATATATGTGCATATAATTCAACAAAATTTGGGCCTAAGTATTCACAAGACAGTAGAGAATTTCATCCACTCTAATCTGCCTCAGCTTTTCTTATTCTTGTTCACATTATATTAGGAATTAATTTCAGATGCAATGAGCTATTTACTCTGACAAACTCAGTGCCAAAGAGGCTTAATCTAAAAATACATCTGAGTCTATGGTGCCTATTAATAGGATGCAAGTGTGATATGCAATGTAAAACATTTATATTCTTCCTAATGCAACACGGATTATAAAAGCCATTGCCGGTACACTTTGAACGTCCATCAGGATAAGCAAATATTTTTTAAAAGACCATGGGTACTTGACTTCAATGAGGTTGCATGGGAAATAAGTCAGAACAGTACAGGCCCCAGGGGTTTTATGAGGCATAGCTTTCTCTAAAGTCCTATTTTTTATACAATTCCACTGTTTGTTGACCACATGAAATAAAAATTAGTTTCAGAAAAGCTAATTCCTGTTTTCAAACACAGATCTACAGCCAGTAATAGAACATTAGACTACTTTTTTTTTTGTGCTCACTTACCATAATTGATTTCTCCTGTATAAAATGAAGTTTCAAAGAGATTTTAGAAATTACAAAAGATATGAAGACTTAAAAAAATTTTTCATAAAATTATCTAATTTAATCAAGCAATTACAAAAGCATTTTCCATTAAATAACACAGTTTGGGAAAATATGAAAATACTTTCATGCTCTTCTATTTTATGAATTACATTTATTAATAGAAACTGGATTGATATTTTTTGTTTATTTCAAAACAGCCTAGCTAAATTACTAGAAAAGATGTAGAACTGAAAAAATGCTTTCTATTTCAGCAAAAATGGTCTTGACTAACAGGGTTTTGCACTGAAACCACTATAGTTATGTTGATCTGCATCAGCCAGGGATCTCAGTCTTATAAACAATTTGAGTCTTCCTTTAATAATAGTATATATGCTCAGTTTCAAAAGGGATACTCACATTTGATGTGGAACACATGTGGAAATATTTGAGATCTAAAAATAGCAATAGACAAAATAACTTTAGAATGTGATATAAATTGTCAGATTCTGGAAATCTGTTGGGAATCTTTGCACCTAATAAACAGACAATAGACACTCCATGCTGCCACATCAGCCATTTCATTCTCTTAAACTAGAAAACAAGCAGCTGCAAGTTTTTCAGATGAAGTTGAAAAAGAATATATCTGGTGCTATTGAAAAAATGCAATAAGAAAAGGATTGCCACATATGAAATGATGGCATTACTGGAGGGCTGTGAGATCCTGTAGTTAAATAAACTGGGGTTTGAAGAATTATGTGCCAGCCGATGTAGAGAAACTGGAAATTTGGGTTTTGCTCTTATTGTTAATATCATATGTTGTTTATAAACTAATTAAAAACTTCAGCATGAACTTAGGTTAGCATTAATTAGCTTATTTTTTCCCTGTAAAAAGAATATTCCTGGGGCACATTCTTCTGGCACATTAGCCCAGCCTTTTGATTTCTGGCTTTATAGCTTTTACTGAATTTTACTCTTTGTCCTTTCCTATATCCTACCTTCATTCAGCTTTTGATTTTAAAGGATGAATAAAATACTTCATCTTTAGTTTATAGACCTCCATTTCAGTACAGTAATCCTTTCTGTTACTATTCCTCTGTGAACTGATATCCTCCAGAGGGTGTCTTGCCAGCAATTTGTGGAGAATTCTGTTCTGGATGAGATTGGGAAGATCTCTGTTGAATGACTTCACAGGAATAGAGACACAGTTCCCTTCTCTGTTCAAACACAGGAACAGGACATCAAGTCCTGCTTCACATATTCCACACAATTTAGATAGCACTTGAATAATGGAGATTATTTTTTACAATGTGGCTATGCCTACATTAGAGAGTCAAATCAAGAGTGGTTTTACAAAGTAGTTAGTGCTGGTGCTGCAGTGTCCACACCACAAGTATTTCAAGGGTTATATTCTCTTATATATATATATATCCCTCTTATCTTGTCTCAGGACCTTAGCATGATGATTGGAGCACATTATCAGCTTTCAGGAATTTCTCTTCGGCATCTATTTGCTCTGCAAAGAATCCAGTTTTCATGTTTTGAGGACTTCATCTTCTGCCAACCATGGTGCTATAATTGAGGCAGCTAGGATATTTCTTTCAAAAATAGGTTACTAATATTGATCAGAATGAGAATACCTTTCATTTTCTTTTCTACACTAAACTGTTGGAGTCTTGGTAGCATCAGAATTGGCATGATGCTATGCAGTGTAGAATAAGTCATATGGGACAATTCTGAAACATAAAAGTCTTGATGCTGAACCATTAAAATGAATAATGAATACAGTTCATTATTCTATGGAGTAGAAGTATGTGAGCAGCAATTTTTTTTTTCTTTGTTACTTACTAAGATGTGATGACTCTTGATTTGCTTGTAAAAAATAGCGTTTAACTTTGAATCAGTTCTTTACTTCTCTCTTCATACCATCAACATCTATTGGTCAGCACAGTAGGAATAGAAGAATAGCTGATGGAATTTTCTGTTCCAAAGGACATATGTAACTCCTTAAGGAGTATATTTAGGCCGACACTGTATTATTTAGACACAACCCATATGTAGGGTGTGGTATGGATCTGGACAAGATCACAGTTTCTTGGCACCCAAAGTACTTGGTTTACATTGGCCCTATACAGTTTCCAGATTTCTTGGAAATCCTCCTGGAGTTCATACTGATCTGGATGAGGAAGAACATATGGAGATATTAATCCATGTGCTCATGCAAGCTTCATGACTGAAAACATATTTAAATGCCTGCTTCCTCAGGGAAGAGCTGGCATATTGTGGTGCGTTCTGGAAATCCTGTTCTTATTCTTTCATCATAAACCATGTTGCTGGTCCTTTCCAAACCTGCTGTGCAAGCACTTCTCCTCAATGTTCATTCTCTAAGGGGACCATTAGGGAATACCCCCATCTATTCAGCAGCCCAGCAAGGTCATTCTCACCAGGAGATGCCTCCAGTGAAAACCAGCAAAGTGGATAATACTGTAAGGCCTTAAAACACTTTGAGTATTGATTTTCAGAGAATTTTATTGCTCTTGTATCTTCTATTGAGTTAGTTTTTAGTGTGCAGTAAGTACATTGAGCAAAATATCTTTATGTAATATCTATGTGCTTTATGTTTCACATTGTTTATGGTTTTTAGCCTATACTTTCAGCATGATAGCGGAAATATTCATAATACTTGGGCCATAGCATGTATCCGCCCTTTACACATTCTGTACTGGCCTACAACTGGGGATGAGAGGGTACAGGCATAGAAAACTCCTGACATATTATTTAGGAATTCCCAAATTTAACTTCAACATTTTCTGTCACCAATGAAGCCCTAAACCCAGCAATCAATAAGCCAGATTATTCTCTCAGTTATTCTTCTAATTAGGAATAACTTCTCTAGGACTGAAACTGCTTACTTGAGTTGAGCTCTGTGGTCAACAATCAGCATGCCCTGTGTAAATCCAGTATGTTTCTATCTAAATTTTTAGTCAATATTTTTACTCAGGTCTGCTTGTCATATATTGTAATTGAATATTACCATCTTGTAGTTTATGACAGCAAAGGCTTTAAATCCTACTGTATTTCCAGGAAATAATATTCTTGCATTTCTGAGTGCTGCTGATTTACTGGTTCTCTGATTTTGGTTTTGTGAAAGCCACACAAAAGTGTGAAACTGATATTGCCTTGGAAATAAAAGGGAAGAGCCATCCCATTCCCAGTTGAGGGGAGATTGATTTGTGTGAAGATCTGTATCTACCTTCAAAAGATAAACACTGAAAATCACAGCATCCTCACTGATGAAGGGTTATTGGTAACAATTTGAGCAATGATTGTTGCTAAGTAAATGTAACATAGAACCCAGTGAAACAAGATTATTCATAAAGTACTCACAGTAGGTTTACTTGTGCTCAGAGTTTTCCAGAACAAACAGTGAAGTTTGTTATTACAAGACTATAAATGACCCAAATCATCTTTCCTTACGAGAAATGAGAGCTAGCTGCCATGCCTAAGACACATTTTTCAGCCAACAGCACTTTTTTTTTTTTTTTTTTGCCAGGAATTATATCTTGACTAATGTGCTAAATTACTGAAACTTTAATTCATTTTTATTTTCCAAATATCACAGACTTCCAACCAGCTATACATCCACATCAACAAAATCAGTTCTTGTCATTCACATACCCTCGGTAAATAAAAGGAGTTTTAGAGAGAAAACCTGTCACATATATCAGCCAGCTTTTTTTTTTTTTTTGCATCATCCTTACTGTATAACTTTGTTCAATTAATTTTTAAGTAAATCTACATATCCATATTAATATAGCTTTAAAAAATTCATGGAGTTTGAAGGCAGGGGTTACCTACAGATCAAGTCTTGAAATATCTCAACTAATAATTTTGTATATGATCTATAATTACAGTCTGAGCTACATATTAGAAAGATCCAATTTCTTTCCCAGAAAATATTGAGTTTCAATTCTCTATGGAGAATCTTCAAAGTCATGGAATACATACTGTCAATGGGAAATTGTCTTTCTTTTTCAAACATACTCCTATCCTTATTTTTAGTTCACAATAGTCTTTTTAATAAAAAGGAAATACAAACATAATTTTCTGGAATACAAACAAAATACTCAACCAATACAAAAACCTCTATTTCATTGCATAATAGGGATTTGCATGATTAATTCCTTTCTTCTGTGACAAAATAAAAGCACACGATATTGCCACATGCTAGAACAGAATTAAATAAAATAGATTCACATTTTTACCTCTGCTCAATGCCTGAGTTCACAGTTACTGTGCAAATTGGACCTATGACCTTTCCTTATTTCCTTGAGCACACCCCTCTTGGGTTTCTGACTGTTAGGTATTGCTTATAATTAATTATACAGATACACACAATTCTTTGCTAAATCTGGGTCACACAATTCTTTGCTAAATCTGGGTCATGGTACCAAGGATCACTTTCTGAATAGATCTGTCTTAACTTCAAACCCTTCAGTCTGCTCCCTTTGGCCAGATAGCTTCCTTCAAGTTAAATACCATGTACTTAGAAACAAACCCCTAAGTCAAAAATGCTTAAATGGACTGTGCAAATTTTCAGACTATAAGATATTTACCCATCTTCCAAGCTGGTATCCAACAAACCAGCTGCTTCCAAGCTCTTCCAGGTTGTGCAGCCCTTTGACCTGGTACATCAGCCTTTGAAAAAACAGTGTTTTCAGCTACATAGATGAGGCAAGGTCTAATTTGATGCTTTATCTTCTAGTTATGTGTTTGACAAGTCTTGGTAGTCAGTGTTATATGTTTTTCCCTGATGTATAACATCTGTAAAATACATATTTCTTAAAAATCATTATAAATTAATCTGAAATCACACAGAAAATAAAAGCTAACAAGGCCTCATATCATCACATCACTGCCCTGGAACACCTCATGTGTTGTGTCCATAAAATTGTGCTTAGTGGTACTTGGAATATTCCTCTGGAAGAGCTCCCATCTGTTTGACACCAAGGTGTCTGTTGTGGCCTTCATAAAAAGCTGATTTGTGTGATCACATTTTTTGAAAAGATTACCTTCCTAGAGATCCTAGACTCATATAACAATCTGTTGATACTTCAGCTGTCTACAGGAGAAATCTTTAGAAATTATAGTCTTAAGATCACTTCCATCATGCAAAGCTTTTTGTTTTCTAAGGGAAATTTAAGATCTTTCTCTTGAACATAAAGGAGTTCCACTACACCTAAGTTTTCTGCAGCTGCCATAGCCTGAAATTCTGATCTTATTCAGTAGCTCACAAAATAAGTAGCAACTGATTCTGGAAAATGTGAAGAAAATAATTCCCATTTTAAAAGAAAAAAAAACTGTTTTAACTATGTAAAGAATTAAATAACAGGGTGTACATACAGGTTGTATTGTAACAGTCATAGAACTCAAAGGGATAGAAGACCTAATTTCCAATATACACATATGAAATTAACCTATACTTGTTGTAATAAAAGGCATCTGTATAGGCTGGAAGAAGATCAGGATGTCTTCTGACAGATTAATCTAGCCAGAAGAAACGAGGTTCTAAGCCAGGGAACAGACCAGTCTGAGAATAGCTGCAGAAACAATGCAAAATACTTTTTAGAGGCTGAATGCAATGGATATGGCAATCTTCAATACCTAAAGTTTCTTCTTAATTCTTGAAGGCTGAGAAATAAACACTCATAAAAGATGCACCGAGTTTTTCAGACAAAAGAAAATCAATGTAACTTGCCATTTTTACCTGATATTGACATACATGTACAATTAATCATAATGGAAGTAATGGCCTGTTTTATTTAAAAATGGACTATGTAACTTACCATAAATATTCTCCTGCCAATTTGAACATTACAAGTTGGGATTTGGCTGGTTTATGTGCACTTCATATTTAGACTGTCCTATTCAGACTTGCCAAAATACATGTTTACTTGCTGGACATATGTTTTACTTTCTGTCAAAATACAGAGCTCTTATAGAGGTAAGAAAGCATTTTCATTTGTGTCAGAAGTCTCTTGAAGATTTTTAGAGCTCCTGGGCCTTATTTCCCTTTTGCAAACAATGGAGTAAAACAGGCACAGCTCCATGGCAACGGGTGGAAGAGGGCAGCTCCATCTGGAGATGTGAAAATGGATGTGATTGCAACAGCAATGAAGAACTGCTGGATTTAACTTATGTCCAAAAGAAAATGCTGCCAATAACTTCTCAAAATTGATGACTCTCCATTACCATTTCTCCTCTATTTATTCACTGCTATCCCTCTCCCTGGAAAGGTTTGAGAGAGCACAAAGTGGTCAGATAATTCAAAGGCCAGCAGTTCTTGATCTATGTACTCATAGAATGAAATGCAGACAGAGAAATAAAAAAAATCCTATTCCATTACGGTTTTATTGTATCTAATGATTTGTTAATGATATATCTGACATGATAAAAACACCTATCTATAATATGAGAGTCACTGTGTGGGATTAGATAACAGCCTAAGGGGTATTGTCAGATAAGACTCAGTGTCTTCAAGATCCGCATCTGAAAACCTCCAAAACTTTTGAGCTTCTAATCAAATGCAGATTATAAAAGCCAGTCTTCATATCTGGAAATCCATGGGCTGCCAGAGATCTGGACAGGTATAAAAACTGCAAAGACACATTTATGAGACTTTGGTAATTTCATACAGGCTCTGTTAACACACAAACATACAATGACATATTGCAGCATTTTCTATCTGAACGCAGTTATTGCATTGCTACATTTCTTTGGCTGTTATTAAAGGTACCTTGCACAGCTTCCACAAAATTTATTGTAGATGGTTTCTATATGAGTATATGTTAGGAATTTTGAAAGTGTATCTTCTGGTCTTTTTTGCAGATTGTGTATCTTCAATTAATTATAAGAAAGTTTATATATGCTTGAGAATCAAAATGGAACTAAAAAAGTAGCATCTCCCTTCACACTTTGGATTCTGACATATTCAAATTCATCAAACTGAAAACACCTCAAATGCCACTGGGTGTCTCCCTCTTTAAAAGGATTTTCTTCCTTAAATTATAATCCGATTCATAAAGTAAATAAATTAAAGCTGTGATCTAATGGTTCTCTTTTTCTCCCATTTCCATCTTTTTCTTACTCCATAAATCGATGTAGTATTTCTTATTTAACCATTTTAGACTTCAAAAGGGAGCTGTTCTTATTCTGTGCTTAAAATGATCAAATAAGAAATGTGGTCCTTAACGAACAATGTACACAAAGAAATAATTAGTGATTTATCTCTTTTTGGTCAGCACAATTTTTGAGGTGTTAAGAGGGCTTTAGATGGAAAGCTGACTATAACTCTGAAGTGGCTGTTCCTTAGCTGATTAAGGTAACTCTTTGGATTTTATAAGGCAAACCATTTGACACTGCACTAGGTTCAATGGCTTTCTTAAGTCAGCGAGGAAAGTCCAATATATGAGAAGTGAGGAGACACAGGTTTAAAATGCTGTCTTTAAAAATGCATCATCATTAATGCTTGAGAAAGATGGGCATCTGGAAAGATGTCCCCACAAAAATGATGTGTAAATTCCTTTCACATAGGTTTGAGTGATTTCCTCACCTAATCTTGTTTATGCTCTTCCCATTGAGAGATGGAGCAGTAGAGCTCAATCCATTTAGCAGCAAATTCTCCTGTTATAGGATCAGCAGTTTCCTTTAATGCTCTTGAGCATTCTCCACTTCCTGACTAGCATATTAAAGGAGCTAGAAATATAATTTAATCCAGGTATGGATTAAACTGTTAATCCAGTTCTTAGCTGACAATTTGGGCTCAACTGCAACGAAAAGCAAATTTGAATCTATTTACTGGATAGTTAGTTAATCAGCTGAATTAGAGGATATTTTCAAAAAAAATGTATAACCTAGTTCAGAACACTGAATTTCAGGTAGTACATATTTCACCTATGTATGCTATGGCTGAGACTGTAACAGGCCAAAGCAAAATAAGTATTAATATGCATATGAAGAATATTCCACCCCTTCTTGAAAAATATTTTAATGATATATAACAGCATGTTTAATTGTTAGGTGTCAGGGATTTCTTTAGTATGACGGCCGCATGTAGGTCAGGACAAAAACTGTACATGAGTAAGCAGTGAATGATTTCAGCCCAGAAAGACAAAAAATCCTGGGTAGCACCCACAGCAGAGGGGGCAGCAGGGTGAGGGTGGTGACTCTGCCCCTCTGCTCAGCTCTGGTCAATCCCCACCTGCAGTGCTGCATCCAGCTCTGGCGTCTGCAGGACCAGAAAAACATGGATTTATTAGGCCAGATCCAGAGGAGGGTCACAAAAATGAGGCCTGGAGACAGGCTGAGAGAGTTGGGATTGCTCAGCATGGAAAAGCCTCTGGGGAGCTCTTATTGTTGCTTTTCAGTAGTTATAGGGGGCTTACAAGGAAGGTGAGGACAAACTCTTTAGTAGAGTCTGTTGGTTTAGCACAAGTTTAAAAGCACATCCTTTTAAACTAAAAGAGTATTTATTTAGACTAAATATAAGGAAAAAAATTTTTACAATGAGGTGGTGAAACACTGGAACAGGGTGCCAGAGAGGTGATAGTTGTCCCCTGGAAACATTCAGGGTCAGCTTGGATGGGGCTCTGAGCAACCTGGTCTGGTGAAAAATGGCCCTGTCCAAGGGGGTTGGAACAAGATGATCCTTTAGGTGATTTTTAGATTATCTTCCAACATTAACCATTCCAAGTTTCTATGACAAGACCGAAAGGCATTTCTGCATGTATATACATACGAAATCAATGTGCTGCACTGCTTGCTCTGCATATTTTTATATTTCAATGCCTATTTACAATGCTTAATTCAGACCATAATTGCTCAATGTCCACCTGCAAAGGACCATGACTCAATACCAGGTGTCATCTTCTGCAGTATTTATACTTGCATGCTGTTCATCTTGAAAAGTTATTTTTCATCCTCAGCACCTGCATTCACAGATGTCTAGCCAGTAAATAATTTTTGCTCATCCTGCACAGGACAACTTGAAAAATATGTTATTGTAAGCAAGTTCCGGAACAAGCATAATAGTTTTCTGAAAGTGGATTTTTCAGTCATCCCAGGGAATTGGGGTACAAAAAAATCTACCAGCCTGGATTTCATGAGAGGACAAAGAATGTTTCTGAGGCACATACTATAATTCTACTTTCTGTTTCCCTGCAGATACCTTTACAGATAAATAAAAACACATGCTACTGCTACATGATACACTCTTGGTTCACTAAATAAATCTAGTTTAGGTTTACTTTTCTTATAAAAGATAGGATTAGTCTAGGAAATACAGGGTTTTTCCATATAGTGTATGGACACCTAAAATACAAAGAATGCTTTACACAATGCATTTCTAACTTCTTGGGACAGAAGGTTGGTCTACATGCCAATGGCACTCTGATTATTTTAATTCACCTTCCATTGTTAATTCTGTATCCTCTTTAAAAGAGTTTCCAGCTACTGAGCTGAAAAATGGATCAAAGGAACTCAGGATAATAAAACAAAACCTTAAATATTTATTTTGTTTAAATTATTCTTTCCTCCAGGAAGGGAAAAAAAAGGGGGGGGGGAAGATAAAAAATAACAAGTATCCTTTCAAAGAAACACAGTAAAAATGAAAGTAGTTTCCTTTTATTCACAAAATTAGTGGGACTGTGATTGCCTTTTTTCTGTTTCCCCAGCAGCCCACTTGCAGACAGTATGGAAAACTAGAATTGAAGGAAGACATTTCACAGACCTTTTGCAGACACTATGAAAATGCAATGAGTCCTTCTTGACAATGTTGCATTGCATACTTGGACAACTATTGACAGTTTGATTCAGATCCTTGTTCTGAATCCAGCAGAGTACACTCCATTTGCATACCAAAAATTTATTGGGTGTCAATAGTAATAAGATATAGCATGTCCTTCTTTAATGTATACATTAAATTAACTACTTTCATATTTTAAGCCAGGATCTGAAAGTGGGGCTGATTTTTTTGCTCAGTGTTTAAGACATTCATATGTAAAAAAGCATCTTGATTTTTTCTGAGATAGCCTATCATATAGAGGCAGAAGTTTTTTTCCTGCATAGTGGAAAATAAATGAATAAAACTTCCCTTAAACTAAGAGTATTCATCTCCAATATTATAACTAAGGGACATTTAATACAACAGTACTAGAACTCTTATTGATGAATAGGTGACAATTTACCCTTTGCTCCTCTTGAACAAAAAAAAGTAAAAAATAGTCCGAATGTGGATTTTAAAATTTTTTACTTCATGTATGATTTAACCATATGGCTGGCATGCAAACTACTGAAAAATAAAGTGATCCCTGTCCTGCTATAAAGTCAAAACCCCAACATGCTGCTACTAAGAGAACTGCTCTGTAAAATCTGCATTATGAGGCTCTGTATTTATTGCCACAGGAACTGCAGATGAAGTTTTGTTAGGTATTTCCTAAGTGTCAGTCCTGGAAGCCATGAGAGCTGCTTTGATTTCTTTCTGACTTATACTGTAACAGAAGTATTAAAGACCCTGTCAAACCAAGTCTACTGGGAGCACCTTTCTCTCTTCAATTTCTGCCTCTACTTTAAAGCAGGAAAGTATAAAACTGAGGGCAGAATATGGTGCTGCAGCTAAAATTTTGCTCAAATCCTCAAATTGTAAAACAAAACATGATTCATTTTTCCATAGACATTTACTCTTCAATGTTTCACTGATGACTAAAGCCTCATTCTTATCACTTATATATTTAGCTCTAAAATATTATGAACAGGTATATTAGGTTTAAAAAAAAACATTTTCTGATGTTTTACTATGAAGATTCATACATCAAATAATACCTGAAAAAAAATTATCTGTAAGCCTAGTGACTGGGAGAAGTAGAATGCCATCACAAATATTTTATTAATGTTTTATAAGTCATAAATACATCATATACTTGCATCATTTGTGTATACTATGATTTCACACGGATCTTTTTCCCTAAACTTCAAGGGTCCTTTAAGGCCGATCAGATGGTCAAAAGTATAATCTTAATCACCAGTAGAGTTAAACAGAATTTAGAGGCTGCACAAGAACCCAGACATAACCCATGATGAACATCTCATGTAGAGAATAATGTGAAGGCACCAAGGTACCTGACACAGGCTGGAGCAATTAAACAGATCCGAGGAATGTTGTGTCCTTCCTTTCATATCTCACAACACAAAGAACTCAAGCTCAGAACAAGAACACGAGAAGCAGCTAAGAAAAGCAGACAGGACAAGTGTACAAGGGGAATGGTGAAGTAAATGAGTGAAAATTGCCAGTAAGGGAGGGATTTCATATTTGACTGGATCCAGACAGATTTAGAGATGCAACAAGATAGCTGGATTGGAGACGCAGTGCAAGTTATTGAATCTGAGGTGAAAAAAGCTCCCAACATGTACACATGGGTAAAATTTTCTTTTATAGCTATATCTCACATACAGTAAATACCATATTTGCAATGACTAATCAGAAACAGTCAGTCTTGAGGTTTAGTCTGACTGAAAAGATTTGTCTTAAGTGGCTAATCTGAAATTAGTTATCATAATTTCTCTTTAGAGTTGATGCCTTGCCACTTTCAGGTCAACTGAACAGTGATTTCCCTTTGCCTGTGTCAGTAGACCTTGCTCTGGTAGAATGTTGATTTACAAAAATGCTGTAGCCTAAGGAGTTTCATGTCATCCTACTTCTTTTTTCACATATTTTAGGTCAATTGAAGAGAATATATCATTAACCCACAATACACCAAAACATGCACTGAAGTTGGAAAGCAGGTTGAGCTCTTTGAAGGAAATGTGAATGCACTAATGTTTGAATAAAAGCACCTGCTAAAGCACTCTAAGAAAAATGTGTTTTCATCTTTCTCCTTTCTCCATTGTCCAGTTTCCCAAAGTTATTACATTTGTTATCTACATTATCAACAGTTGTTAAAACAGACACATAGGAATGGAATTTATCATGCTCTCAATTCCCTACAAGAATTAAACAATGTGTAATTCTTTACGTTTTTTCCAGGGTCTTTGTCATTCTGATATCAACATTAAATGTCGGAATTAATAGATATGCAAGCTAAAACGAATTTGTATGATAAACACATAATCTATCAGAGTTTAAAATTTGTATTAGGAACCCTTAATGCACATGCCAAACAATTCTTTTGTGTGTGTTGGAACTCAGAAGTGTAAATTTCATCTGTTTTATTTAAGGGATCTTACGCTTTGTCAAGGTCATCAGTGAAGAATACTAGACACAGAAGATATTGGACATCTATTTTTATACAAATATGAACTCAGTAATCATAAACAAGCTTATAATTCTGTTCTAATTTATTCCAGCTTTATGAAAATCTGTTTCCATGGAATTTAATAAAACAAATTAATTATATTGACAAAAAGTCCTAGAAACATGGCAAACCATCTCATTCTTTCCTGAGATCTGATACACTTAGACAACCCCACTGCTCTAATTCCTTAGCAAACAAAACTTAGTTGATCTCTTTGGCATTTTTTATTATCCTTGACATAGTGTGTCCCTAAAAGAAAGAAATGTATCTTATATGAACTTTTAAAAAAGAAAAGCACACTGGAATTGCAGTTTCCTGAAAGTTAAGATTCTCAGCCACTGGGTTATTATTTAGTACCACAGTATAGTTATTAATATATTGTATTTCCTATTCTCTTTTTTCTTCTTACCAGGATAAAATCAACCTTCAACCACACAGAAATTTTAGTTAGTTAAAGTGGTTTACTTTATTATATGCCTCTTTCAATGTTTAACCATTTTGAAGCAAATCTATAATCTTGAATTTTAATGAGCTATATATCCTATTATTTTTTTTTCCTCCAGAAAGGAGTCACTTAGAACTGCAGGATGTGATTTTACTGAAAATTGAATAATTAAACATGGTTGCATTTTGCATTGTTATCCACTATGGAAAAGTTGATATGAACTTTATAAATGAAACTTTCTTTGTCTTTGTGCAGTTCTGGGGTTTACATAAACCTTTAATTGCTGGACGTAGTGAACCTTTGTAGTATAATCTTATGCATTGATTGTTTATGCTTGTAAGCTTTCCAAATTGCAAAGTAAAACCCATTAACTTGAGCTAGAGCTAGTAATGAGCATAATTTAGATTAAACACACCTTACTTCAGACCTCAGGTGAGGGATGAATATGCACAGTCAGCCACTCCTGTTGCACAGCTGATGAGTGGTAACTCATTAAGATAAAATTACTGTTTACTGTGTGGCAAGACCTGAGGGAATTCTTTCAAGCAGTACCTGGCAGTAACCCTTTGCATATCTTTTTAATTTTATAAATAGTTTGAAATAAACTAAAAGGGTTACTCAACAGTGTTGAGCATAAGAAAAATTGTAGAAAAAAATCAGGAGTGGAAATTGAATGGGACTATTATTTTCCAAAGGGAATATATTTAGAAATTCACGGAATAAAGCTGATTTTTTCCCCTTTCCAGACAGCTCTCTGTGAGAACGTGCACATATTATAATTTGTAACATCATGCCACAGAACTCAATGATCTACTACCTATTCAGAAACAACAGAACAGACCGTTAATATTTTAGGTAGGAATCTTTGAAGAAATTACCTTATAAAGCCAAGGCTTCATAACTTCAGAATAAAGTCTCTTGCAATCCACTTTAAATATTCTATGGAATCTGTAATATGGCTGGTACATTTAGCTGTCCCTGACCCAGAGCTCATCATGACACTTGTAAGATTGAGAGATTTTTCTGATGATTTTAAAAGTTCTCATTTGTGGTAAAACATGAGGGATTTTGGGGCAGGTTGATTGTTCAAGAAGTCCATGTTGTACGTGTACAAATATCTAATATTCCTTTTCTTTGCAGGATAAGTCCCAGTTTTTAAAAACATGAAAGAATATCATATTAAGTTGTTTCTCTACATTTGTTGGGGTATTTTTTTCCATAAAAGCATGCAGCTGTGCAATGAAGAAGGGACCAAAAAACTGAGAACTCCATTTGAATTTGATATAGGTAAACAATCAGAACCCTTTCTTCTTGAATATGTGATTTATTTATTCCTTCGAGCTTTTTTTTTTCACCCTTGACCTCAGTCCTATCTTGGTCCTCCTGTAACATGCCCACCGGTTTTAGGGCTCGATTTATCTTCCCTTTAAACACTTGTGTACAGTATATTTCAGTCATATATGTTTAGGGTTTTTTTATTTCCTTTTTTAAGAAGAGTACTGGAACCAAGTGGCTTCTAAACTTCATTGAGTGAGATCCCATTCAGCCCTTACATTCTTTGTGCCTTTCCTGGCACACTTCATGCCAGACAGAAACTGTAGGGCCAGATAAACCCAGCAGGTCCTGCTGGGAATGTGAGATGAGTAAGAAGATACTGGTATGTCTGCCAGATTTATGGCTGGGGTTCACTTCAGGGAAATTATTCTGTCTCAGCCAGGGTATTGCATCTAGACTTCTAACACACCGTGGCTGCATAAATATTCCCCAACTCCCAGTGTTTTCCAGTGGGCAAATCCTGTCGCCTCATTGCATGGAATGTCAGTAACAACAATTGTTACAATAAAGTTTCATCTCAAGACTGAAACACATCAGTGTTCAGCATGCAACAAAAAAATTTCAGTAAAAATTTAATAAAATCAAAGTTGCATTATTGGATTGAGAAAATTTTGAAATATCATAAATATATTCCTTGATATCAAAAATGAGATCTAACCTATATTCCCTTACTAATATGGAAGATTTTACTCTGGAGAAAGAAGTGCCAAAACTTTTCTATGATGCTTTTCTTGAGTAAACATCCATTTTCTTGAGTAAACATCCATTTGATAACGTCTTCTCTAAGCAAGATATATTAATATGATAAAAATACTTTTGACAAGATAAATTAGATTAGTAAAGATGTGGCTCGTTCTCCCAATTATTTCAAAATTAGTGATGTTTATTTTGCACTCTAGTGCATAGCTCTTTGCTGTAAATTCACATTAGGAACAAAATCTTTTCTGTTATAAAAAATAATCTAATTGAATGTAAAATACACTGATTTTCAGTGTAGGTGTTTCAGAGATAGGTTGATATATATTTTTGTGGAGAGATTTTTTTCCTACATAACTCAAAAATTTAATATTTTTGTGACTGCTCTGTAAAATTATATTAGCAATGCAGACAGAGACACATCATATATATGATTTCATGACTTTAGGACTTTTCAGCCTAAGATATGGGCTTGTAAGGTGCTCATTTACTTCTGAACTTATTACTATAAACTACTTTTCTAGTCAGTGGAGCACAGTGGGCAGATTGTGGAAATAATCTGCTGAATACTATGATCGCTTGACTGAAACAACCTAAAATTATTTATTATAGAGAGAGGTTGTAGGGAAACTAGGATTCAAAAAGGACATTTACATATTTTTAAGTGCAAAGGTCTATATGTCTATACTTTCTGTAGCCTACAGGGAAATTATTTCTAATGTACCAGTGTTGGTGTGAATTAAATCTGAGTTTTAAAGGCAAATGAATGTTGCAATTTTATTTCAAATGCATAGGTTTTTAAAAATGTGATTGAAACACTGCGTGGTCTAAATGTATGCATGTATGAGAAAAAATATAAAATATATATTATATATTATTTATATATATATATATATATATATATAAAAGGATGAAAATGTGAAAGCATGAAGGAAATAGCCTATATATATGTGTATGTGAAGGAATTTTATCTCTATAAATATGAACTAGTCTATATATACAGTGTACATCCCTCCTTCATAATCACTGGCCTTCAGCAAATCTGTTTATATTGTCCATTTGGTTTAGACTCTATGAACTATGCAACAACTGTTTTTAAATATAACTAAATTTAATAGGATACTTATTGCAGAATAATTACATTCCAAATGCTTATTGAAAACAAGTATGATTTACAGGGCTCTGATGATTCTTTTGGAAAAATGTATCTGTTAAGTTTCAGTGAATACTTGTTTAAAATCAGACATTGGATTTTCATATACATAACTGCCAAGCTCCATATTAAACATATTCCGGCTGTGACTGATTCATCTTTTTTTTTTTTTTTTTTTTTTATAGATTGAGGGTACTTCTTATTTTCCTGTGGCCAAGATTTGTTTAAATGATATAGAAAATCCAATCAGGACAATAATTCCTACATTAAATGTTGATAATTTACAGTAATTATTTTTTTACACAAGTATAATAGAAATTCTAGGTAATATAGTCAGCATCTCTAATTCATTCTACCACAGGCTGTATAAATACACTGAAAATAGACTATGACACACCTGTCCTGGTTTCTGTCCAATGCTGCACTTCACTAAGCTACACTCTGGGCAGATATAAACAATCAGACAATTAAAATTTAGAAACATCCAAAATGGTACATTTTATATACAGAATGGTACATCTTATATCATAATTATTTAAATTCAACTGATTACATGGAGAGATCAAATGCAAGTCTTACCACTCTAATAACTTCCTTAACAAAACAGACAATGATTACTTGAAATGAAACTTCTGTTGTCACTTTATTAAAAGAAAATACCTGACTAATTCCATTTTCTTTGGCTTCCTGCAAAATTTATTACAGCTGCTGTTCTCACATAATGGGAAACACTTTCCTAACCTTGATGTCCTTTTCCAATCTTTCTATACGTTTTGTTTCTCTAAGTGTATGAAGAGATAGAGAAATTATATAAGAAAAAACCCAACAGCACATGTAAAATTGCACATTGTTGAATGGGATATTTGGTTTATTGCATGTAAATTACTATATTAAATAGATTCCTGAGAGAGAGAGACAGATTACTTTTCTGACTGCTTGTATTATCTGATTAGCGAAACACTCTTCACTGCAATTTATAAATAGTAATACATGGAATTGATGTTAATTCAGTAATTGTGTTGGCAAAGAAATTGTTACTGATACAGCATTCTATGGTATTCTTTAATTTTTCCATTGAAATTTCTTCATCAAGTAATTATTTGATTATATTTTTTTATCCATAAAGCATGATACCCTTTCAAAATAAAGACAAACATAATGTCAAAAACAAACTGATTTCACCTTATAATTGCTTATAATCAATCATTTGTTAATAAATTATTTCAGATGTAATTCAAATCAAAGTGCAAGAAAAAGAAATAATAAAAAATCTGTTAAGATTATCAAGGTTTAAAGCTCTAATCCGCTAGGAAGGCAGTAAGGTAAGTAAACTGGGCAAAGGCACTCAAAGATTTATATTTGCAATTTCACTAAAGCAAACATGCACAAAACATTGGGAGTTAACACCACAAGGAGGGTGGACAGATTGGAGAGGAGAGCTCCAGGGATAACTCCATGAATCATCTCAAGGAGGATATTAGGAGTGAAGAAGGAATGTTACACATGAGAGATCAGGAAGCACATCGAAACGATTCATTACAGAGGAATAAAAACCAGAGACAAGTGTTTCTTTAATGGTAAATGAGAGCCAAAAAACAAACAGAATAGTTCAAAGTCAGGATTGGGAAGTTCTGAAATAGTTTTGATAAGATCTACTAATAACTTTTTGGTCTCTGTGTCCAATGAGAATGCTACTGTATGATGTGAGAGTTAAAGCAAGCTGGTTGATAGAAATGAAGATGGAAAAGTGATATTATATAATTTTAAAAAAAATCCAACAACTTAAAAGGCTGTGGCTAATGGCCCCAACAAAGAGGGTGAGCACCCACACAGCCACTTAGTCTCTTCACCTCCTGTAGTGGATTGACCCTGGATGGATGCCAGGCACCAAAACCTCTCTGACACTCCCCTCCACAAGTGGACAGTGGGGAGAAAATATACCTAAGAGTTCATGGGTTGAGATAAGGACTGGGAGAGGTCACTCTCCAAATACCATCATGGGCAAAACAGATTCAAGTTGGGGGTATTAATTGCACTTATTGCTAACAAAACCAGAGCAGGATAATGAGAAGTAAAATAAATCTTAAAAACACCTTCTTCCCACCCCTCTCTCCTTTCCAAGATCTGTCTCTTCCCCACCAGCAGCATTGGGAGACAGGGAATGGATGTTCCAGTCAGCTCATCACAAGTTGTTTCTGCTGCTGCTCAGGGAGGGGAGTCCCTCCCTTGCTCCAGCATGGGGTCCCTCCCACTGGACAGAGTATGTCACCAAAATTGTGCCTTTTATACACTATATATATGGGGAGTGTGTCTAGATACACACCAATGAGAAAAAAAAAAAGTCCTATTGTTTCTATTCCTTTCATTTTTTGTTTCCAATAAATTGAATTCAACACATTGGAAAGAAAAATTCCAGCAGCTCTTGCCCAATATCTTCAGCAAAGTCTTGTTTGCAAGAAAAATTTAACTGTTACTTTTTTTCAGATCCTTTTATAGTTTTGGCCTACAGAAGTTTTCTTACACCTAAAATGGCCAGGGGTGAATAGGTCAATCCTTCAAACTCAATGGGCACATTCAACATCTAAAGAGAAAAAGTCTATTAAAAATTCTTGAAGAAATTGGAGTATTCGTAGAGGTGAGTTGTTAGACAAGAGGGAATTCTATTACATGCTCTCAGGTTCTGCAAACATTAGAGGACAATCTAATGACTCCTCTTTTACGAGGAGGCTGCTGAGGTAACCTGCTCAAGATAGATTTAATGTTTACTTTTGGTAGACATCAAGCCATGAGGCCTGTAAAAAGAATTATGATGTTTCAGCCCTTTTAGTATCAGCGCAGTTGGTGTATCTGTTACCTTGGCTGCTTTGATGGAAGCTTGAGGGCTTCTGTTACGAACTTCCTCATATTTCAAACACTGGGTGAGCACACATCAACTGTGGATTTTCCCCATCTGTGTATTTTCCTTTGCAAGAGAAAGAGAGCTCTGTTTTCTGGTTCACCTACTGAAGAAACAAGATTTAACTAATGGAAAATGCTGCTAAATGAAAACATGGAGGAACTAGGGTTTTTTGGGAAATGTGTAGATTTAATTATAATGTCTCTCACACTCTGAGTAGAACTATGAAATTATCAGGTCTCCCTTTTTTTGTGTCATAGCTTAACATTTCTAACATGATCTGACAAATGCTCTGAAGTGTGTAGAACTTCACACACTTCAGGTCTCTGCAGAGCACTTGGTTTCAAGAAAGGGCTTTGCAAAAGGATTCAAAACTAATGAAATAAAATTATTGCATTTGTAGTTCAAAATAACTTATTCTAGAAGAAATATTTGTCAGCAAATATGAATATAGAAATATAGTTGTACAACTCAATTATTATATTTTACTATTTATTTAATGAAGTAAGATTCAAGAAGAAAGTGCTTGCTTGAAAGAAAATCCCCTGAGTCATTCAAATGGTCCTGCAGAAATACTTCACCCATATTTAAGGAGAGAATTTGGCATGAAAACATGAAAATGTGAACCGTATGCAAAATTGTCATCTTTTAGACAGTCACTGCCCCAGATGTCATCAGATATCAAGTCAAGTAAGCAGGGAGAATCTGAGGTCCTCAATAGGATTTATCAATAGGACTTGCATACAGTAAAGTAGGAGTGTAGTTTGAAAGCTCACATAATAATCTATGCTTTAAAAAAAGTTGATTTTTGGTCTGTTAAAATATATTCTTTTTCCTAATAAGAAAAAATAAATCAAAAATTTATATTGATATTTAAATCCTCAAGTTTATTATAGATGCTTATTATACATGAAATTCTCTTTCTAAATCCAATCTCCTTTTTATCGGTATTGTAGGAAACTTACTAAATGGAGGAGATAATTATTTTTGTTTCATTCTATTCGAATTTCAAGAAAATTGCACCAAATTAATTTACTCAGTAGAAACAAAACTCTCCGGATGCAATGCAGGAGGTCAATAATACAGGGAAGCTGTTTTGTTCTTGCTATCAATCATCTGGTTAACCTCCATATGACAAAACACAACTTTTTATTTACCTGCTTTCTTATTTCCTACTATATAATGTCTTTAATTACAGCTTTCTATTTCATTGTAAAAAAAAGGTATGTAAGCTCTTTTTACAGACTGGATATATGAAATTGTAATATCCTGCTCAATGTCCTTGAAAAACAAAATCCTCCCTGGTTTATATTGTTATGCTGCTTTTGTTTGAATCTTTCTGCTCTTTCCCTTTCCCCTTATGGAACTGACATATACAGCAAGGAGCAATCAATCTTAGGTACTTAACTGGGTGACCTAAGGCCTTTTCATTCCCTAATCATTGTCTCTGGTCCAGTAAAAATGTTAAAACCATCATTTACTGCATCAAATAATTAGGCTAAAATTTTTGAAAATAGAAAATTAGCTTGTGATATCATGTTCTATAGCCCTCTTGTTCACTTCATGAATGAAAATAAAAATTGAGTTTTAAATTAAGAGTAGTAACAGCCATTGATCTTTCCATTTAGAGTTACTTCATGTTGAACCCATGTAATTTTATAATTTGAAATGTCTTCAGTGGATTAAACACAAGCCAGAATAAATTAATATTGCAATGCAAATATTGAATTTAGTGAGACTAAAATTCTTTGCATGTTTTTCAGCAACTAGCTCTTTTGAATTCACAAAATAATAACTAAAAAATTAATGAAGGCAAAGAAATGAAGCCAGGGACTGGTATTATTATGGAGTGAATTCTGTCACATTTGGTCATACAAAGCAATATTTTTCTTAAATAACTAAACTAAAATTGATCATTTTTTCCTACACAGCTGTCCCTCCACATAAGGAAAGACTGATGACTCTTCACTGCTCATATCAGTCTCTGGTCCAATCCTTGAGACATGGGTGGGATCACACAATGGAGGGAGAGTTTCCCTCCGTGACCAACGTTTATAATCTGGCTCAGTTCCAGTCTGACTAAGCAAATGCAGTCTCTGGGTATTAATGAGGCCGAAGATGCCCTGGGATCAGGGTTCAGGGAGCTTTGCAGGAAGCAGGCAGACAGCTAATCCCAAATCATTCTCAGTGAATTGCACAAAAGGAGCTCAGTGACTCAAGTCCCTCACTCTGTTCAAAAGCTTATGGCTGATCTTGGATAACTTCCTCCTCCTTTGATTAATTCTATTACTGCTGTTTACTTGCTGGTGTTGCCACAGGTCTCTCTCCTGCTATTTTTCCTTGGCACAAAGCAGTACTTGGAGTGTGGAATAAAAAGACATTGTCACTTTCATTTTGGGGCTTTTATGGTTTGAGTGGAACCTCACAACTCCAGCACAGAATGGACCTTTCTGGCCACTGCCAGAAAACTCACTGCATCTGTGAGCATCGGGTGAATAAATTGGATAGGGGCAAAATCAGGAAAGAAGTCAGAAAGCCAGTCTGATACTATAGAAATGGTAGGAATATTTTAATGAAAATAAAATAAAACTTATTGGTCCTAATTTAGTCAGCACAGAGATATGCAAAATGTATATTTTATTCTCATTTAAATCTTTGAACTAAAGCTTAAATAATATTTGAATAATCCTGCTTCCCAGTAGGGGTTCTCTAAATGGATAAAAATTTTCTACTGCATGAGACAAAGTACTGAAAACTGAATAACACCTCTCAGTATCCTGCATCTAAGACTAGCTAAACAAAGCACATTCCTGTTATATATGTTAATAATGGAAAATAGAAGTTGCTTTTCTCTCAGTCTCTTGTAACAGATGCAGTCATTTAAAGTGTGTCTTGTTAAAGGAAATATTTCCTAGTTGTTCTTTTATTTATAGGAGTTTCTCAGCCATTACAAATAAACAAAAAAAGGAAAATAGTCTGAAAATTGATCTGCACTTACAGGTTATGAGTGCAACTTTTATGAATTTTATTTTTCACACACTTTGAAGACTGCCAGTTAGGGCAAACAGCTGTCAGAGCTGAATATGCTGCATTTTGCAATTATACTTCTAAACATGAATATAATAAAACTATTTTGTCAAGAATTGATTAAAAAAATCAGTTGCGTAATATTTCAAAGAAAATATTTTCAAACAAAATTTGATGTGTTTCAATTCAGTCTCTGTCTTGTCTTGAATTCGTGATCAGTAGGCTGAGTTAATTCAGGTGTGAACAAGTAAATGGAGTCCCGGGTGGCACGCCTGATTTAAAGAGATAAAGGGATTTTGTGGAACTACAAAATACCTTCCAGACCTAGTGCTGGTGGTATTGTTACCTTAACAGGTCAGATTTGGAGTGCCAATCTCATGGTCAGTGCTTTTGTGGTCATTATTGATAATTCAAATGTAATTTTTTTCTATTTAATTTTTCTCTAACTGTTTCATTCCACATGAATTCTTATAATATTTGGGTTGATTCAGAAGATTTGTTCACCTAACTCACTCATTTGTTTGCAGAAATATTCAGGATAATTAGAAGAAAAGCAGATCTATAGAGAATTGATTGTACAACCTGTGCAGTGCCACTAAAACAGATAGTAGTATATTTTTCATCTTCATGATTTGTTTGCATTTTCAAGGGAAAAGGTTAAATATTTTCTCCCTATGAACAGATAAGTAGTCTGCAAGCATTTAATAACCCTTCTGGCTAACTGGCTCAGATAACTGAAGTCCATTAAAGCTGTTGCCAACAGCTCCAGGCACAGTCAACTTTTTGTTGATCAGAGCAGATGAATCATTAATAAACTAAGGAATCCAGCAAAAAATTGAAAGTATAACCAGCTGGTATCAGATTCCTGGCTGACCTACAGTGTCTGCTGGGTCTGTGGGCTTGTTTTGCTCAGATAATTCATTCACAGAGTAAGACACTTCAAAAATTAGGAGTACCAAGTGCCAGTAGCTTGGTATCTCTGACCCACATTGTGTGATTAAGGTCTGATTATAGCAAGTTATACTGGATATTCACACGACTTTATATAAATCAAATTATGTGGTTAACCTTTCAAAAGTCCAGCTTTGTATAACAGCACAGGTAATATATGCTGCTTACTACCTTAATACATAAAAGTACAATAAAAGTCTGCAATCTGTAACATATGTCCTCAAAGATCTGAAGTTTAGGGTGTATCACATTATATTTCCTCCAGGCAAACTCCAGCTGCTGCTAAAGCAGCTCTTTATAGCATGTCCTGGAGACTTGGCCAGAGTCTATTTCTGCTCGGAGCTGAAAGAAACAAGGTTTCCTTTCTCTGAAGAGAATGATCTTTTCTAAGTGTTTTTCTGCCAAATTCTGAGTCTTGGTTCCAGTCCAGCATGATGGAGATCAAGGGAAGAAGCTTTCCTTTCGTCAATAGAGGTTCCCGCTGTTTTGTCAACTCACCAAAAAAGGTAGAGTTGGTACAAAATCAAAGTCTGTAACAATCATGTCTGTGAAAAATACTGAATTTCCTGCTACTTGCTGTGTACTCTGGTCTATGGCAGCAAGGACAGATGTTTGTCCTTAAGAGATGTAACTGAATGACTATAATAGATGCTTGTCCCTTCTATTTTAACTTTTCTGGTTAGATTCATGTCTTGTTCCAAAGGTTATTCAGGATAAGGATATTACATGTCATTTTCTCCAAAAATACCAAAATATTAATGTTGTATTCTGTTTTGATCATAATAATTTCATAAGCATTACCTGTTTTTTAGATTAAGCTTTCCACTGTCCTCTCTCTTCTATAGTAAAGTTGTCTGTTAGCAAATCCACCAAGAAATGAGTAAGCAACAGTCTTGAGTTAAGGTCCCTGCCTGAGCTATGGAAGGAACAGAAGAAGGAAAGGGATATTGAGCCTATTTACAGTGTGGTTTTGTCACTACCACACTGGCCCAAGTTCCATTATTCTTACTACAAATTTGTTATATGATAAAATAAAGTAGAAAATGACAACTGTCCTGGTTTTACTGTGATAGAACTGTGCTTCCCCAGATAATACCATTTCATTTCCATGCTCTTTATTGCCTAAGCGATTTCATTCTATTCCAGTTTCTGGGAGTAGATTTTATTTCCATTTGAGGTGAAGTGCTAAAAAAAAGTAAGATAATGTCCATAGCCATGATCCAAGAACAATAGCCACTGTTCAAAAAATAATTTTAGGCTCAGTAAAAGACATTTGCTTGAATCTGAATATTTTGTTTCAAAAATAATCCTGAATCTGGAATTAAAAAGAATCCTGGATAATAAAGAAGGCTATGGCTGTTTAAGGAATATATTTTTCACATTTACCTGACTCATGAGTCCAAATAATGTCAGTGATATAAAAGCCACTAACAATCAGCATTAAATGATCCCAGTCTGCCCCATTTTCCTTTCATAGTGTGGTACATATTCTGATAGTTTAAAGGAAAAGTAAACTATTGTTACTTATGAAAATGAGCAAAGGAAAACCTAGGTTAAATATAAGGGGTATTTTTGCAGTTAGAAGACCATGCTCTTCCCTGCTTTATGGAGTACTTTTTAGCACAGCAGGCCTATAAAGAATCCAATATGCAAAGGAAAAGTGAATAATCATTTCTGGGGACATTCCTTGTGCTAGGGATCTGTATTTGGGCAAGTACTGTCCACTCAACATGCTCTCATTTATGGCTGAAAGATAGCAAGTGTTTGGATGTGTTTTGAGATAATGGTTTCTATTCCCTTTTCCATATGCACACTTCTGCCTCAGTGCCACACAGCAGATAATGCTGGATGATACCAAGTCTGAAATTTAGCCCATTCTTCTTGAAAAGTTAAGGAAAATACATGTGTGAGACTTTGCACTTCATAAAAATCTCCAGCTCTCAGAGCTTGGTAGTGCAATGTTCAGCTTCAGTTCAGAGCTCTTGGTGATGATGGTAAGGGGGAAAGCTAAGTTCCATCAATTGAGATCTGAAATAGTTTCATTTCTGATCTGAGAAAGTTCGAGGACAAGGAGTTGGATTTTCCAACATTGTTTGAGTGTGACATTCTTGATTGAGGGCTTCAGGAATCTGTCCTGATCCATTCATGATTATCATCCATTCAGGATTACTCCTCTCCAAATGAAGGAAAACTCTCCCTTGAGAAGTATGGCTTACAAGAAATGTGCCATTTTCTAAATGCTATGTGCTACATATGCCACTGACACCATCCAGAAATGGGAGGTTAATACCATCCACAAGCTACAGGACTTAAGAAACAAAGCACTGACTTACCTTAGAATTAAACCACACTGAGCAGAGCACCTATAATAATGCCTGTTCCACAAAAAAAAAAAAAAAAACAAAAAAAAAACACAAAAAAAAACCAGTGTGTTGAATGGTAAAAAATATAACCTAAGATCTCACTTACGTTCTGCTGGAGTCATTAATATAGGATTTTTTTTTTCTCAAAGACATTGTGTTGTTTATGAGAAAATCCACAAACTCTCAATGTTTATTTCAAGGATTTTGCTCAACCAGAGCATGTGCACAGTCAGAGTATATTTCTATAAGAGATTTTTTCAGTAATTTTTTATAAAGTCTAGCTCTTTTTCCTTGGAAATACCCAGACTGCTTAAAATGTATTGATTTAATCAGAACAATTTAATATTATATTTACAGAGTATTTTAGCAAAACTTTGTAATTTTTGGTGCTTCTCTTTGTAAAGAATTTTAATTAAAAAAGATCTTTATTTGAAAATGGTTCAGAACTTAGTTTCTAAGAATTTCCATTACTTGCTTTTATTTTGACAATCAGGGCATTTCAAAGTGTATCTCAGCAGCCAAAAACTGCAGCTGAATACTTGTTAGAACAAATTCTTCTCATGCAAAAGGACAGCAAGCCCATATGATACCGATCAAATTCCTGTTTCTTTCAATAAAAACAAGGAAACAAACAGAACAGTCTTTGATTGTTCACATAGTTATGAAATATTTCATAATAGAATATTTTTAAATAATCTAGATTTAAAATAAATGGCTTTAATGATCTGATAATGAGCCTAGAAATTTTAAATAATGAATGACAACATATGGCAGGTATAAGTGGACTGTAATGAAGAGACGATTAACTTCTGTAGAAGCAAGGAAGACAGTTATTGGGAGAAACCTTTCCATGGGTCAATTTTTTGTTCTTGATTTACCTGGCCTCAGAGAGGGATTAAAACCACAAGTATTATGCATGACTAGCCCCATCAGGAAAAAAAATTCCTGTTGCAAGAGATGTTTCTGTCCCCACCCCAGGGTCATCAGAGCACATCAGAGCACTGAGTTGAGTTGAATACAGCATCACCACGTAACTGGAAAAGGCTCTAGCAAGTTCTAAGAAATCCAATGCTCCGTTAACATTATTAGAGTGGTATGTCACTAAATATTTCTTACCAATGCTTGGTACATCTGTTTGGAAGAGATTTCAGTGTTTAGACAGTCTGACATATAACAAGAGAAAGAGAAAAAGAAGTGCCATGTTGCCAAGGATGCCAAGAGAAGAAAGAATGTTAAGTGAGAGCAGAAAGTAAGATACAAAGCTAAGTTTATAGTATGGTTGCTTGCCTACTGCATGCTGTTATTTTTATTCTTAAGCACTTTGACAGTACATAAACATTTATATGTACTTTGACTTACTTCAGCAAGGAAAACTGCGAACTGAAGTGTCACAACTGCAGGCCTGGCATTGTGCTTCCTTCCATGACACACAAAACTGTGGGGAGAGAATTTGTAAGGTCATTGGGACACCAGAAACAACCCTAAGCCATGAAGAAGTCGAATTTCATGTTCTTGCACTGATAGTAAAAATCCAAAATATTTTGTTAACTTTTTTTTCTCATTTATAAGGAGCACCTGTGGTTTACCAGTGCAATAATAGGTCCTAAAGAAGCCAAATGTCTTAAATAACCATTCAATCTGATGTCACTACTTGGATGTGACTGAGGGAAGGGGTTAACTGGTCGAGAAGCAATCAAAAAATAATTCCTGAAAATTTTCCTTCAGAAGCAATATGGATTCAAATATAAATTATCCTGACCACAGGCAGTCCTGATTTACCAGAGTAATCAGAGTGCTTATTTTTTCAACCTATCCTAGAGATGGAAAGAGTTATTTCATTCCAAGGGAGCACAGTCGAATTTAACTTCAGGTCAGTAAATCAGCCAAAAGAACTATAACAAAACAGAATTCTCTGTCTGTCCCTATGTAAAAATATTTCCTTTATTTTTATAAAGTAGTAAATGCATGAAAATGGTTAATTTGGAGGCCCATGTATGGCTGTTCTAGGACTCCTCTCTGTCACTGCCTTCACGCACTCAGCAATAGTCTACTGTGGCTTTATGCAGTAGTCAAAAGGGGTAGAAGAGAAAATTCTGAGACTCAAATAATTGTCTCAAAATTTGAATATTGGAAAGTCATATTGGGATACTATTTTTCCCTTTCACAGAGATTCACGGGGAAAAATTAAAAGAGAAGCGTGGACTGTACATTTAAGGAATAAAAATAGACACAATAATTTATTTCCGTAGTAAGATATAATTTCAGCTGGAGTGATTGTATTTGCAAATTTTAATTTCTTTCAGGCTTAGTGTCTGCTTTTGCCAGCAATGGTTCTTCACCTACCCCCTTTTCTTTCCTACAGAACTGTCCATTACACAGTTTGTCCAATCAAGTTCCACTCCAAATACTCATTTTCGTGATATTCTGACAACAAATATCTCTGGATTTGTTTCCTAAAACAATCCATTTTTTAGTTTGATTTTTCAGGGAGATAAGGTTAGAAAAATATTCAAGTCGAAGGGTATTTATATTCCCTGAACTGGAATAAATGCAGCTCAGATTTGTCCAGATAGCTACAATCAGAATGCAGTCCAAATTCCATTGCTATCTCTAGCACTTTTGGCAGAACAAGGACTGAATCAGAGACAAAAAACAGGATGCCATCAAACTCATAAAAGTTTTTCTTTTTCTGAATGTGTTCATTTAGCCACAGATGCCTAATCCGTGCAGCATAACTGGCTAAATGTTATATTTACATAACAGAAATGACACGAGTCACATTTTTTGGGATGCATTTATGCAAGAATGGCCTCTCTCTGGGTAATTCCAAGTTTCTATTCCTGAATGTACCATCAATTGACCATATTTTCTTTGGGCAAAACAGCAAAATGTGTTGCATAAAATAATTCTGAATAAAAAATATTGCAAACAGTATAACAAGTCTTGAGATAAGTGTATTGATCTACAAGACCTAATAATTTCCTAAGGTACTTTTTGTCTCACACTTACCTGCAGGAGACAGCCATACCCTTCTTTTGAGAAGCATTTCACAATTAAGTCCATATCATACTGCTTGTTTCTTCCAAACATGAATTAAAAACTCCACAAATTTTCTTGTTCTTTAAAGCCAAAACCTCCCTTCAGGATTTTGCAACACTAACAGAAAAACTGCAAATTGTAGTTCAGCACCTTCAATAACTCCTCCTTTCTCCTTTCTTCATTTTTCCAGTGGCATATCAAGCTTTGGTGGAAGCTGCCTGGATGTTGATGGAAGCTTTGCAAAGGGCAAGGGAAAGTTTTGTGCTACAGTGGGGACTGAAGCAGACCAGTGATTTCCAGTAAGTCTCCTAAATAGAATAAAGAATTATTAACTTTTTGGTCACTATAACTAACTTGGAACTGATTCTAACAAATAACCCATATTCAATTTATAAATATCTGAAACAATCAGTCTGCAGTTTCAGTATTTTTTCCATATATAATCTTAAAAAATTGAGAACATATTTATAATTTAATACAGTTATTGAGATTCTGTGCCAACTATTATCTCATGCATATACTGTAAATGTAAAATTATGGAATAACCCAAGCCAAGAGAAAGGTAGATTTCTTTACCCACAAAATCTCTACAAATTGTAACTTTGTGTCATACTGTAAATAGACATATTTTTGGTTTTACACTTAATATAAAATAAGTGTAATAATATTTCTATTAAAGTAGTACAAAAATGCAGGAAACACTGCCATCATTTGAGTGCACACACAAAGCATTTAGCATAAGATTGATCAATAACCTTTTTCTGCCTCCAATATTAAAGAAAAAAAATTCTACAGAGCAGCTCAGGGTACTTTGATAAAATGCACAGTGCACTTGCATTTTGGGAGGTAAATAAGAAAAATGCAGATTCAAATATAGGTATTAAGTAAAACAGGATTTTTTTTTTTTTCATTTTTTCATTTTTAATTTTCATTCTGAATTGACCTTACTGGAGCCAAGATTTTATCCAATACCTTTGAAAGGGAACTGAAGAATGTAGCCTGGCTTTCAGCACTATGGATTGTCATCCAAGGATTATGGCAGCAGCAGCAGCAGCACCATTTTGTTGAGGACTATTCTAAGGAAACCCAACAATCTAGACATGCACAAAATGTCACAGCTGTTGCATTTGTCTTTATCCAAATATATTTTGACAAAGCAGAATGCACACTGCATTGTGCAAATTGCCATCAAATTAGCAGTTGGAAAAGGCACTGCAACTCATTTGTAACACATTTCATTAAGTACAGATGTTACTAATACTATATTTTTTTGTTTCTGTATCAAAATAGGATGTAGTTTAGCTTCAGCAAAACTACAGATTAGAAAGCTGGAGAAATGAACATTCACTTGCTGGAATGTTTTCTTTGTTCAGCAAATGTAGAGATTGGAAAAACCAAATTGATTTGCTCTACTATTTTTAATGCATTTAATTACTTTAAACTCTTTTTGGACTTGCTTCAACTTGTAAATAAGGTCCTGCAATGTGTAAATCAACAGTTTCTCTGAAAACACAGCCTTAAAAGTTAGAACAGAACAGTCAAAAGCCATACAGAAGTCTCAGAAGACTATTTAACCTGAACTGATAAGGTTTTTTCCTAATTATACAACCAGTGCCTGAAATGCTGCTTTTATTATGTATCATGGGTTTTCATTTGTCAGCTGGAAATCACTTTCATGTTCCATACAATTCTGTCACCGGTCCTAAATTTGCAGATTGTCCAAGCTTTGCTTCTGAAAAGAAATTACTTTCCCTATTTGAATATGAATAGCAGTTATGCAGAAGAACACTAATTTTTTCTTAGTGCAGAGGGTTTTCTTCACTTCATCTCTTACAAAGTCACTTTTCACCACATTTGCAATTCAACACAGGAGGTTGGGTGGCCTGACAAAAGGAATTTTTTGCCACTGAATACTGGAGAAAGGATAGCAACCAGTAGTATTGGAAATTATGATTTAATTCTCTCTCTTTTTATTCTTCTATTTTATTCAAGGATTATTGTCATGAGAAAACGCCCGATTACTGTGTTTTCTTATGAAAAATAAGTGATAGTAGGCATCTCTAACCTTCCTGTCAGAGTTTGAATTTGGAGATCCTGTTTCTATTTCTAGAGTATTCATTTGCCCATGATAATCTCTCCTAGTCCAAACCTGCTTTGTTGCAAGAAATTTTTCTTTTCTTTTATGTACAGCTCATCTGTAGCATCTTATTTATTTGTTGCAGTATTAAGGTTACAAAAAACATATTCAATTTTTTGGGAAAAAAAAACTATACTGTCTTACTCTAGGAGAGCATGTGATTCAGCTCAAATTCATGCTGAAGGCTGCAATCATTGTAACATTTTTATTTCTCTTTTATTTTCTTTAAAGAATATATATTAATTTTCATTGCAAAATGTCATTTGAAGTTCTCAGCATGCTAAGGAAGCATATAATCTCATTAAACTTTACAGATGAGACTGCCATTTCAAATATTTCTTTAGGACTGAAGTTGGAGAGGAGGAGGACAATATGGTGGATAAGGTTTGAAACACATTGTAGTGCAGATGGCCATTCACTGCACAAGGTGTACCACTTCCACAAGGAAAATTATTCTGAAATTCATTTTGAAGGAGCTCAATGAGGCTCTGAGAATGTTGCAAACAGGGTGAGATGGTGAGATTGGGACTGGGATGTGAGGAAGTCTGCAGATCCTGCACTATGTAAATTTGGTGCCTGAGAGACAAATGACACATAGACAATTTAATTTTTAAATACAGATGAAGTTTAATGGGAAATCAAAGAGGATAGCTTAGGATGCATGTAATAAAACTTTTACAAATAAACCTTCACATAATCAGTATTTGGGTCTTCGTGTCAACCGCAGGAACTGTTTGAGGGAAACTCATGCTCAGACTAAAAGCTGCATTTATCAGATGAAATGTTATTCTTTGTAATTTAGCCAATATTAAGTGTGGTTCTTATCTTCATCAGGAATTAGGCTTGTTTATCTGAAGATAAAAATTTGTGAATGTTCCAAAGAACTTAATGAGGGAGAATTATACTGCAGAAATATTAAATATTATATACTTCCATCATGATGACAAAAAATGTTGTGTACAGTGGTAAAATTTACATTCAAAAAGTGATTCTAGGGTTTAAAATTAATTTCCCCTATAAAACACAATATAAATTCATAAATTTTAATTACAGTAAGTTCTAGATAATTTGAGCATGATTTATTGTGCCATCTTCATATACACAAAATGCTTCAAGGGCTAAAGGAAATAAGAAATCTGTTTAAAACCCAAAACTCTTCAGTGTATTCAAAATATTCATGGGTGGCAGATGCACTTTGGGCTGTAATGATCCTAACAGCTGGTTACAACAGCTTCCTCCAAAACAGAGCCTTGTTTTTTCAGTCAGATGAGTTTTCTTTCTCTTTCACCTAAAGACAAAGTTCTTCCAGACTGCTGCCTAAACTTTAGATAAGTTGAGTAGATGCCAGTGGAATTTAAAAACAAACAAAAAAGGTATACATTTTATTCCTGCCTACTTATTGACTGTTGATCATGATAGCTGTGGTTAATCTTCATTGAAAGACAACCATTTTTAAAGGGAAAATCAATGTTAGGCATTTTTTTGGGTAGTTGCATATTGAACCACAACAATTTTTGCCCTTTTCCCAAACACATGGTAACGAGTGAAAAGCATAAAATTATCAGCTGCCGTAATATCTCTTTTAAAAGGCACTCTTCATAAATAAGTAAATAAATCAAGGAAATAAATGCCCTGGGATATTATGAAATTTAAAAGAATAGCAATTCCAGGAGGTATTAGACTCATCCAGGAGCAAGGGCTCTAGGAACTCTAAAACATATATAAAAATTTCCTTTGAGGAAGTGACCAAACCAACATCTGTCAGAGGAAATGCCAGCCTGTGCTTTCACTGTCCTTTTATGCTTTCCATGAACACTGATAGTGGCACCGTTAAACATAAGATACTGGAAGAGGTGGAACTTTCCTTGAACAGAATAGCTGGTTTATACCAATAAAGCTGCTCATCATTTGCTCTTTGCCTGCCATCTTTTATAGGTTAAAATGCATGTACAGATCCATTTTGAGCAATGGAAAATATATACAAAATATGGTACATCTGACTCATAATGCCCTTCATTGTATTATGTCTCTGATTTTATGCATAAAGAAATTTTATAAATGACAATTTAAAATAAAATAATAAATTTAGGTGAAGAAACCTTGTTTAGGAAAAGAATAACTAGTTAGGAAAAAAAAAAACCCAAAACTAAATAGGTCAAATATTTCTCTAAGATAGGGATAATGTTAAAATTTACGTCTACCTGACCACCACTGGAAACTCCATAACACAGGACAAACAAAAGACTGAAAGAAAAGCTGCAAAAATAAATAAACTTGAATACCATTAATAATTTACTTTTTTTTTATTTCATCAAAATGAGGAAGCCAGCAATAGATTCTATGCAGCCAATCACATAAGGAAAGCAACTGGGGATCACAGTGGAGGGAACTAGTTAAATCAGAACTTTCACAGTGAGAGACTTCACTGAGCATCTGCCTAAAATTTAACTGACCACAGAGTATGGGGTATATAAACAAAATCAAGAAGAAAATTCCAGAAACAGAGCTTAGCAATTACCCAAGATTTCTATGGCCACCCTAAAAGATGACATGGTTGAAATGTTAATAGTAATGTGCAATCCCTTGTAAAAATTGCTGTGATATATGATGACAGGAAGTGGCAAAAACTTCCAGAAAGCCTTCAGGCAGTTCTGAAAGATACAGTCCTCCAAATCTGATACTTTGTCTCGGCAAATTACTAGAAACTGTAATAAAGAAAATAATCTATGGATACTTTTTTATATAGACTGTTTAAAAAGTGTCAGTAGTGCTTTTACAAAAAGATTTAATGTCTCTAAAACCCTATAGAATACTTTAAAATAACCAACAAAACTATGGGAACAAAGGTATGCTGCTGATAGTTTTGCTTGGATTTCCAAAGGCTCTTGGCAACGCCTCTCAGCATTTGCATCTAAGGAGTAAAGCATAAAAATAATGCCCTTGCTTAAGAAATCATTTCCTAAAAGGATGGTAAACACAAGGCTGAAATATATGGGCAGACCTTGCAATAGAGGGACATTGGCACAGTTCCACAGGGAGCTGTATTGAGATCTGTAGGTTTATCTCACAAATAACTGATCTGGAGGGGATCAGTAAGGTAAGAAACTTTGCAAGGTTGTTAAATTAATCACATAAATAGAGACGAGCAGTGGCTGTAAAGCTTTGAAAAAGGACTTTATGAGACTGAGCTGTAAAGTAATAAAATGGGAGAGGGAATTCAAAATGGATAAACATAAAACAATGCACCCAAAGAAAATGAAATCCAACATCACATATAAGAGGATGGGCTCCCAGTTGATCATTGCAACACCAGTTGTAAGAAGTTGGAGTTATGGTAGAGTCAGAAAAATGGAAGTTCAAAGCTCAATTGAAAAAAAAGAGTCAAAAGAATAAGCAATTAAGAATTACTGGGAAGGAAATAGAGAACACAACAGAAAACACTGTGTACATTTATCTTGAAAACTGTGTATCTAATCTCCATATCTCTAAACTTATATATAATAAAACTGGGAAAAGTGCACTGGAAAAAGAGCAACAAAGGTGGACAGAAATTGTTGCTAAGATCCATTTTGTCTCAAAAAATGACTTGGTTGTACAGCAGAAGTCTACACAGTCATGGGTGTCAGAGAAAAGAAGATTAGGGACATATGGTTCATTTTCTTCCAGAATAAAAATAAGACAATACAGGTGAAGTAAGGAGATATCAAGTATAAAACAAAAAAGGTAACATTTCATGCAGAGAAGAGTGGCTGTGTAGAACACCTCTCTAAAAGATGGTGTGCATACCAGAAATTTACAGAATTACTTGGAAAATTCATGGGGAAAAAATATCACATGGAATAACTAAACTTCATGTATCTTAGCAAAATCACTGAGCTGAAAATAGCTAGGAGCTGGGAGAGAGTATGTAGAAGTTTCCTTGTCCTTACTGTTATCTTGGTGGGTTTCAGTTTGTGTCCCTTGCTGGAGACTGAACACTGATTAGGTAAATAGCTCTTCTAGGCTGATGCCATAATTTTCATGTTTCTTTGTTCACACATATTTGCAAAAGGGAATAATATGGCCCTAATTCATGAAGACAATGGGATACTTTCATCTGTAATGAGTATTTGTGTGACAGCACTCTAAGATGTTCTTTTGGTAGCAGCTCCTTTATCTCCAACAGAATGGTCTGCAGATGAATGAACAGAAATTTGTGACTTCTGCAGTTTCCTGACATATTTTTTTGACCATGTATTCTTATAAGCAAATGCCCCAACTGTCACTGTTGGTATAACAAATTTTACAGTAAGTCTGTTTTAAGCGTGCACTAATCAATGTAAAACAAAGGGTATCTTTCTTAGTTCTTGTATATAGAACTTCATTGGTTTAATTGTATTCTAATCTTATTAGCCAAAATTATCATTTTTTATAGCAGAGAACATAAAAAGAAAAATAATTGACTCAAACCTCAAAATGTTCCAATGTCTTGGTTGGTTCTCTTAATTTTTCTTTCAGTTTAAGCAGTTCAGGCACACAAAATGCAGGATAGCAAAAAATGGATCAGACACCAAAACACAGATAGTGCTGTGAGAAGTTCAGAAAGGGCAGGCATCTAAGATCTTGAAAATTCCACTATTTAATAGTATAATTTAAATGTCTTTTGTTTCCATAGTTATATTTTACAGGGTCATTTGGTTTTTGTCCCTAATAGTGAAGAGAGGTAGTAAAAAAAAAAAAAAAGGACTCAAAGGCAGGAAAATATATTTCTTATTTTTCCACTATATATTTTAATAAAAGAACAGAAACACTAATTCTATTCTGGTCCTCACTCATTCAGAATGCTACCATACTTGTTTTTTAAAATGAGATGTTTATGTGCATATATACATGTAGCTGTCTGTTTCAAAAAGTGTGAGGCCACTTTCACCATTTTTAATACCTCTGCAGAAGTAAATGGCAAATGTAGGAAAAGGTAGAATCAATAATTTTTTGTTAGCAAGCTATTACATTTGTGCTTTTCCATTTTAACTTTACATCACCTTTCTGGATGCAAAGAACTACAAGAGACAGTCTTACCAATGCCTTTTTAGTGGCCATAAATGTGTTTTTCTTGGCTATTTTGATGTAAATGTGCTAGTAACATAAAGCTATATCTAGAACCAAAGTTAACTCTAAATGTGATTAGAATTAAGTATTTATTTATTAATTTTTAACTGTGGCAATTATACCTCTTGTGTAAGAATCTGTGGCTGTTTGACTCTTTTCTGGAACACTTAGTGGCTTCACTGACTGAATGTTAAATGTCAGGAAACAGCTACAGAAGTAGATCTGTGCCTCTGCAGTATGACCCATCATGTCCCATGAATGAGGAGAGAAGTATCAGCAATCTAGACAGCTGCTTTGTTACTTTCCTTGCCTCATTCATGACTTACAATCCAGACTGTGGTATCAACTCACTGAATAGCATTTTTAAACAGCACTGTGTAACTTATCCTACTTCCATGTGTGCAGCAAAAAAAGTCTGGAGTCATGTTTCTTTTTTTAATTTCATGTTTCTTATGGGTCGCTTCCAGCTTGGGATATCCTATGATTCTATGACTTTACAGCAATATTTTTCAGTTGAAAAAGTAATTTGAGCCTGGATAGCTTTCAAAAAGATATAGAAAACACATATAAGTTTGACATAGAACTCACAGGGGAAGATTCTGCAGTTTGTAGCGTGCAAGAGACGTTATTGCAACTGTAAACATAGCACAAATAAAGCAGTCTCACTCTCCTGTCCTTGCTGCAATCACCTCTAGGCTCTAAGCTGCAGATGAAATGCAGCAGGAGTGGAGAATATCTCTTTTATGATGGCAAGATATAATTATCTAATTTATGCTGTATCAGGTCCTCTTAGTAGGACCTGCCTTTAAAAAAAATCAGAATTAGATATAACTGCCAGCAAGGGAGTTAGTCAACATGCACAAATGTAAAGATCTACATGAATGGAACATTTCCAAGAGTGTGCAAAGTACACCTAAGTTCTAGACATGATAACCTTTTCTCCATTCTGCATTCATGGTTGAGGAAAATAGTTATTCAACTTCATTAAAAATTTATTTCTAAAATGTAGGACATTTTTCATACCAATTAACATTTCTGTAGCAAACGAGCAGGGAGAAAACCCAGCTAATTGATAGAGACCAGAAAGAATATGTACACAGAGCATATGCATGCCAGAAAGCATACCACCCTTTCTAAACTAGGGAAAATTGCTGTCTGGATACTTAGCTTTTGACTGAAGCAGGTGCACTTTGAAAATACTGAAATATTCTGCTTTTTTCTTTTTAAATGTCTCATTGCTGCATTTTCCTTATTTTAATGATAATACTGCATACAAATTGCACCAATTAGTATCCATGATTATCCACCTCTGCTGTCACTAGTATGTGCCTCATGCATAGCCCGTGTCAGTTCTCTGACTATTGATTGGCATAGGTTACCCTGAAAGACCTCACAAGCAGCTGAAATCAGAGTCTGTAGTTCCCTCCCTGATTTTGAATCCTTTTACTAGCCACAGAGCATATGGCCACTTTTCCAACTTGCAGCTATGTAAATCTCAAGCATACATCAGTAATTTCTTTTGAATTTGTGTTCTCTGTAAAAAACCGGGCTAATTCAGCAAACAGGGAGCAGTGAGTCTGTAGTATTGCCTGTTTCTGGACCCATGCCTTGTGATTTTTTGTGATTGGAGCATGTCTTTTGCTCTTGCTCTGCATGTTGGTTTTTCTCCCTCCTTCAGCTCCCTCTTCCTGAAGCTACTGCTTCCCATTCACTTTTCCAACAGTGACTCTTTTGCCTGCCCCACTTATGTTAATTTTTTAGGCATAATATGTATTGTACAGAACCATGGGTAATTACATCTTTACAAGGTGTTTATAATTCAATATTTCCTTCCTTTGTAGCAGTTTTCTGTTTATATCTTGAAACATCACAATGATTTAATAAAGGAGTTTTGTGTTGATTTGGGGGTTTTCTTGGTGTGTAATGATCACGTTTACTTTATATTTGTGATCAATATAGAAAACGAGATAAAGTAGTAAAAGGATGTATGTAATAGTTATTTGTATGCCCTCACAGAGCTTTGCTTTCTCTCTTCTCCAGAGCCTTTACCAAGCTTTATTTCAAGCAGGCTTCCCTGAAGTGGCATAAAGAGAGCAGCTTTTTTAAATCTGGATAGATAAAACACATAAATCATAAATGCTTCTGAGACTTCCCTGCAGACATTCACCCAAGGAACACGGAGTTTTGCATGGGGAAGTAATTGGAATGGAGAGCTGGCCAGGTCAAGTGGAGAGATCCATCCCTTCCATGCCTCTGATGACATCATCATATAAATATAGGAGACCTTGGAGAGATCCTGGCTTGAGTTTAAAGTCTGGGGTTCTTGTAAGGTTTTGGGGAGAAGACAAAGATGAAGTCATCAGACAAGCTCTCATTTCAACATTTTAGCTGGAAATATGTCTTTAAAAGTCCAGCTTATTTCTCAAGGTCAAATCCTGCTGTGCAGGATGTTAGTTCCCTTAAAACACAGCAGCAACAAAAAATTCACTGGAGAAATTATCCAGCCTTATTGACAGGACAGGACATACCTATAGTGTCAGCTTTGAGCAAATTAGTTGGTTACCCAAGATTTCAGAAAAAGAGGAAAGGAAAACCTGTTCACAGCCCTGACTCTCTCTGACACCATCTACTCTTTCTGCCCCTTTCCCAACCCAAAGAATGGAGAGTAACTGCTGAATGATTTTCTAAGCATCCTTCTCTGTCTCCATCACCAGCACGGTGTGTGCTGTGACCCTGCAGCTCGCCAGGCAGCTCTGATCTGGCAACAGCACATTTATGTTGTGCAGCATCCTGACCGAGGAGACTGATCCTAGCCTAGGGAACAATGTAGGGTATAGAAACACACTTATATTTTCATATGTCTGCTGACAGCAAGACTTTTTTTCATTCCTCTGTGAAATCATCAGATTCATAAGCATGAAAATGAAATGCCAATATGTTTATAATTTTAACTCTTTTCATGGTATTAGGCAATGTCTAGACACACAAAAAAAAAACATAATACAAACCCCCTCTTTTACAGTGGCTAGTTCTGAAAGTTCAGTAATAGCTTTAACAAAATGTAAGATCTAATGGCTTTTTTGAGAGCTGCAGTATTAAACTTCCACTAGCTGATGGCAAGTAAAGTTGTGCTACTGCAGCTTCTAAAGGCATTAATTTCCAAATCAATTTTAGAGATTTTCAGTCAGCAAGTTTAAAATTAGACACATAAATATATTGTTACAAATGCCATGTGTTTAATCTGTAGGAGAGTTAAAAAAGAGCAGCTAAATGAAGCAATTTCAAAGGATCTTCTAAATTGAGAGAGGGGGGAAAGATGGGATGATAAAAAGGCATTTGAAATTTAATATAAGAGGAGAAATATATTTAAATCTATCTCTATATATGTGCATATATGTATATATATAGATATAGATGATATAGCTATAGACAGATATAGCTATAGATGGCTCACTCATTAATAATGCACACATAACAGTGCTGGAAAAACAAAGCCTGAAATGAAAATGAGTCTCTGATAAGCAACTATTCTCTATTGCTGTTATGAGCTTGAGAAATTTGGGGTTCAAAAATTATGTTGAATAAGGAAGGAAATCTAGTATATACTTCAACACATATTGGCTTAGAAATTACTAGTATTTGATTACGGATGAGTCCACTGGGGAAAAAAAAAAAATCTTGATTTCTGGTAATCCTCTAAGGAAAGTCTTTAACAAATCAAGTGCATGATGAAACTAGTCAGATTTAATAGAAGAGTGCTTCCATCTACAACTGTAACATTTGTATCCATGCTACAGTGACTCAAGATCTCATGGTTTTACATTAAACCCAAATTAATGTAACACTTATTAAAAACAAAGAAAAAAGGCAAATAAAGGAGTTGTTTTTGGGTTTTCCTTCTGCAAAATTCAGTATCTGATGAAGCATCTGATGTATATACATGAGTGAAAGTATGTCAGAGAATGAACAAATGCTACATCCAAAATTTAAAATGTTTGCTCTTTTTTCCCAAAAGCATCAAGATTTTTTGAAAGAGTCAGGGATAGGGGCCTCCTTGAGGCCATCTGCTTTCCTGTAGCAGAGCCCAGAGGCTGCTGTAGTCCTACCCAGCCCTGTTCTCTGAGGGATCGTGCATCAGCTGGGAGATGACAAACAGGCTCATGTACACCTTCATTTGTCCCAGGATAAAGAATGGGGAATTGGCTGGCTGCCTAGAGTATCTTCATAGAGAAAAGAACATGGATAATTTTTTGATCTGACCATGGCAAATAAATATTCTGGAAGAAGACAGGAGCAGCAGACATCGTATGACAAAAGACAGACTGCACAGTGTTCATTGGAATATCACAAGATAGCCATAAATATTTCTTTTCAAAAACAAATTAAATAACAAATAACAAACTAATTAATAAATAATAGATTAATGAGGCATTCATAGCCTACACCTTATTCAATACCACTTTTGCTCTGCATTTGCTGATATTTGCAAAGATTTAGGATAAAAGTGGTAAAATGTACAATCATCTACAAGTGGTTTTGAAAACACATTTGATTCACATACCCCTGACCATTGGAAAGTTTCACAGAGAGAGAAAATCTCATAGAATAGAGATGGCATTGGTCTTCATCATTTCTTCAAACTAAAGATGCTTGTGAAACATTTACTTCTCATTATTTTTTCCCCAGAAATGGTCCTTTTGAGCAATTAGGTTTCTTTAGCCTTTCCTGAGCACAATATTTTATGTAGCCATGTATAATGCAGCACTGTTTGCCTAACCTCTCCTGGTCTACTTCTGTTGCATTTTTATTGGAAAGCTTCCAAAAATCTCTGTTAAAAACTGTGCACAATGAGATCAAGAGAACACTTGAGCTTTGTTGGACTACTGGTTGGAAGGCATGCACGAATTGCATTCCCTGTATAAAAACATGTTAAATATGAAATTCAATAAAACAGAATTCACAATGACAGTACACAGTCACTCAGCTGAAATCTTAAAGGTCACAAAATCACAGGAGCAGAGAAGCTGCCAATGCGCCAAATACAAAAGAAGGTACTATCAATGAATAATTCTTGGTTCACATTTTTCTGAAGAACATTAAAGATAGAAAGATAAGAACCAGAAATATAGAAATTGTGTATGGACAAACATATCAAAGAAATAAAAATTATTCTTTTAGGAAAATTGGAAAGTTTAAAATTGATTACTTAGATGTACGCTATGGGTCCAGACGGATCATTCAATCAAATGCTAGAGAACAAGATATTAAAATATAGGTTGGGCTAGAATAATTGAATGTTGAAATAAATTTCATCTTTCATCAAACCAAATCTATTATTAAAAATAATAGATGATAGGTTATTAATCATTAATGAAATGTTCAGCCACTCTAAAAATATCCAAATTTACCATTTTATGGACAGACACCACTGTTCTTAGGCATCCTTGAAAAATTTCAAAGTATCCACCAGAAAAGAAGAGAGAGAGGATTCTTCTGATCTGATTCAGCTGTCTAAAAGTTAAGCATCTATTCTAGTCTTGTTCAGGATCAGAGGTGCCACAGAACACTGAAACAGGCTTCCTAAAAAGGCTGACAGCCATCTAAGATTATCCATATAAATAATTATCTGGAGCTAGTCATGGAGATTATATGGTTAATTTAGCTGGCACAGTTAACTTAAGTATGTCCAGAATAAAGGAATGAATGCAACCCAGCTGAATATTTGACCTCTCTGTCTCTACTAAGTCAATGAATGCAGGGTATCCTCATCTTTCATCAGAGTGTAATAAATAGGCCAGTGCTGCTGCATTATCTATTGTAATCTGCTAGCTCACAGAATCTGTTCCTGTTTTCTCATATAATCACAATTCAAATATAAATACAGAATTGATTCCTCACCAGGGGTATAGTTTCCTAATATGATGAGGCAAGAAAATAAACTCCTCATCTTCTTGAGAACTTAGAAAAGGAAGAAACAAGCTATAGAGTTTTGTGCATTTCACTTTGAAACAACAATGGTAAGAAGTTGGAAATCTGTCCAAAAGACCAATATAGTAGTCTAGACAGGAAATATTTAGGGCATGATCCAATATTTTGGCCCTTGATAAAGTAAAAATCTGAATTGTTGCTTTACTAAGTTTATTTAATGTGAATGATTTGGCAACTGTACCAGTAAGAGTAGCGACATTTAGCCTAATGTGAACTCGCAGATTCTTAAAGATGAAACATGAATTAGGTGTGAAGAAATGAGGTTGAGAAACTGTCTTTGACATTGCTGGAGCCACGTTTTCCCCTGTGAGTAGAAGCAATACCACATTCTTACAGAAGCATTATACATCTGCTTACACTCATTTTACACAGGTGTGAACTGATTAGATTTGGATTCATAAGCGTTTTCTAGGAAAAAATTATACACTCAGCATTGCTTTGTAAATTTGGATTCATCCTGTTAAGAAATAAATTGTTGTTTCAATACCTTAAAATACTCCTTGCAGCCGTTTTCTATCTGAGTTTCTTAGAAGTTTGAGATGCTTTTTAGAGCTAGAAGTTGAAAAAAACATTTGTTCTTCACAAAACAGAATGTCTTAACATATTTTAAGTTAATCTTCCATTCTTTTTCTTTGTTAGACATCTCAAACCACCTGTTTTTTTTCCAGAACAAAAAGTTTATAGAGTATGAAATTGACTATGAATCTCCTAAACAATTTTTTTCTTTTCCAAGAGTTATACCAGACATGAAGAATCAGAAATATCTGGCTTATAATAGAGACCTAAAATTTCCTCAGCTTCTTTTCTTTATTTTTATTCTATGAACTAAATGAAGTTGCAGTTAGAAATGTATAGATTTTTTTTCTATATATGGAATTGGAAAAGAAATTGGAACACAATGTGCAGAGAATACCAAATGAAACTTTTGAAAGTAGTTTAACTTAATGTCATGAGCACTATTATATATTACTTATTTAGCATTTAATGTATCCTTACATAGGACCAAAATACATATTCTGAGGAAAGGTCACAGTGAAAGCAGTTTCTAAACAGAGGTTTTATAGTTAAAGATTAATTGGATATTGGTGAGAAAGTTCTAAGAAAACTCTCCTGTGCATGTGCATACATCTGTGCAAATAAAAGCCGTGCAAGAGCTACTGGAAGACCCTGCTTGACTAAAGGCCCAAAGTGGGTCTGGTTTCCAAGGTGGCAGATGTGTAACCGTGGCACAGATGAGCTGTCCCTCAGCTCAGCCCCCCCAGCCCAGGATGTCCCTGTGTGACTGCTGAGGCAGCAGCCCCCACCACATCAGGCAGGAGAGGAGGACTCGCAGCATCTCTCACCCTTAAGCCCAGTACTTTCTATTAATAGTGGAGTATTTCTCTTAAAACCACGGCAAATAAGAGCAGCTCCGTATCCATTGATCCTCGATCTCGGCAGGAAAAGCGGCAGCAATTCGATCTCGCTGCGGTGTCAGCGTGTGGTCGAGTTTCAGTTGTGGCATGTGAGCTGTGCTAGAGCCCACCATATGGTGCTGGGGCTGCTTTTGTGGAGCTGCAGGAGAACAGATGATACTTGATCTGATCCTGAGTCTGCCAGGACAAAATTACCCTATCAAAATATTTTTAACAAATCTGAAGCAGCGCTATGAACTTGTACCAGTTCTGCACTTGAAGATGTGTGGCTTCAGCTCTTTCAGTTGATTACTGGAAGCTGCAAAACCATCTTAATATTCTTTGAGGGACTATTTAATTATTTGGAAAAGCAAACTCTCTGATGCTGGGTTTCATGTGTAAAAATGCATAAAAAGATATTTTCATTGTAGAACTGAAAATGAGAGGACACTCTTGATCTAGCTAAGCTACATTTTCATAAAAGAAAAAATCAAATGAGGACATCCCACTAGATACATAACCAAAGTGAGAAATTCAGATTTGAAACCTAGATTTCATTTCTTAAATGACATGGCTTTCAAAACTACATCAGATCTCCCAGAGATTAGAGAGGAATTTACATTTGGTTTTGGGTCTATCTCCTTGTAGAAAATTTAGGAAAATTAACCAAATTAATATTTTCTTGTTTGCCTGCTATTTCCTCTTTTTGCTTTTATGCTTCAATAAGGATGACAGAATGAGACTGTGGAAGCATCAAACTACACCTGCAGCAACAAAGCCCATGGATAAAATCTCCTCAACCTGGGATTTCCAGACCAAAGAGAAATTTTGATTTCTTTTGTCTGACATCTCAAGCCTATTGAATGTTTTTTTAGTTTCAAAACATTTCAATCAGTGCTCAATGGAGAATGGGAAATCATGTTGGATTTCAGATCTGTAATTCCTGACAAATTCAGGGACAGATCACATCCAGGTAGACCAGGAAATTAGGGTAGGTGAAATATCTTCAGAACACATCTCTTTTAAAACAGCCCAAGTCATTAAAGGTTGTTTTCTATTATTTTCTAAACATATCTACTAATTTCCTTCACTCAGTTCTTTTGGAATTTGGCTATTTTATAAGAAAACCCTTTTTAAGAGATGGAAGCAGCCATAGAATCAGTTTCTGAAAGGGACATAACTGCCAAATCCATTAGATGCTGATCATTTGCTTCCACTTCTTCCTCTTCTCCATCTTGTGTATTTAAATACTTGAATGAGCTTGATTTTAGGATCTACATATTTCCATGTGTGGCAGCAAGACAGAATTATTTCTCAGGTCATGCACTTAAGAGTCGAGACCACTGAGTATGGTGATAATGTCTCTGAAATCTAATCTCACTTTTGTTCTGTCAAGTCTTGCATGGCTGACAGCAACTCAGCAGTGACGAAAGGTCAACGTGGAAGTCAAAGACTTAAAAATTCTAAGTCTCATTTGTCTGGAAGCCATGGAAGTCTTATTTCTTTCCCAATATTTACAGATGAGAAGGCCTGCTAAAGAAACCTGCTTTACAAAAGATCCATATTCATTCCCCTGTAAAAATACAATTCTGGATTAAAACTGAAATAAATAAAAGGGCTCAAGAGATAAGTTAAAACTCACAGCCAAAAAATTTTGTCACTGTGGACAGACATGATTTGAGGTAAAGTCCTTGGCTCTGGGTAATGTACACATTGTACTGCACTACTGGTGGCCTCTGTGCTTATTTTGCTCTAGAGAAATAAATGTGCTGTGTTTTGCCTGTTCTGTAATGCATTGACAGGAAATTACAGAACTCTTAGTTGTTGGATCCATTTTGTCAGTGAGTGTCTTTTGCATTGGAGTGGAAGCTCCTTTCCTTCCCCTCTTTTTTGCCCTTTTGCTTGAGGAAAAATTGTGAGGTCAGAAAAATCTGAAAAATAATATCCTGGGACAGCTATGTGCAAGAAACAGATGCAAGAGACCCATAAATATGCATAGAATTCCCGTCCCTGTAAAACATAGGGCAATATTAACTGTTTCAGGAGCAAACCTGAAACTAGACAATGTTTCAGTTTGCACCAGCAGGTATTTAGAGAGTTTTGGTAGGGTTTGGACTTCGCTCGTTAATCCTGATCATTTGTATATGCTCTATTGAGATCCACAGAGTCGAAGAGATACAAAAAGGGATGCACATGTTCCTTCTCCTGATCACCCTGGGAGGTGTGTACTCACCCAAGGACAGACACTGCACAGGTTGCTCCTGTAAGGTCTTTCCTAACAGGTTTATTTTCCCTGCAGTATATGGAAGTTGGTTTGATTCCCAAGATCTCTTACAAAAGGCTTTGTCTGTGCACTCAGGCTTTTGGCAGAACAATATACTTCTAACTAACTGGAAATAAACAAATAGATGAACTCATATTTTCCTGTTACCCACAGAATAATTATTATATAGAATACTCAGATAAAATATATCCTTTCCCATTTTGTTTTCATTTCTATTTCTTTCACACTATTTTTTGAACCATGATGAAGACAAATAATACAATTTTGCGAAGTGTAACAGCGGCACTAGAATCAGGATAATGTCACAGTGCATTTCAGTCATTTGTTCAGAAGAAATATTAATGTTTTTCCCTCTTCTTGTGAATGATTAATTTGGGAATTATTTAATTTAATTATTATAAATTATCCTATTAAATAAAGAACATCACTGTGGTCCAAACAAATTATGATGGTATTACATCTTCTTGATTAGAACAAATCACTGGTCTCAATTCAAAACGAATGTGAATATCAAGAATCAAACAAGCTTTTATTCCTCACTCATCTTTACGTTCCGGAACACATCTGGTCTAGTTTAAATGCATTTTCAGTGCTTAAAAGGGTGGAATCTTGTCAGCAAGGTCTTCAAGTTCCCAGCCTGTCTTTTGCTATCAGGTTTGGAGCAAGCTGTGATTCCATAATGAACTTCACGGGAGAAAATCCTACTGAGATGCTGCTAAAGGGGCAGATATGCACAGGGTGGACACCAAGATATTGGCAAAACAAGAACATGCTCTGTCCACTCCTCTCCTGTGCAATGAAGAGCCCCTGCGGCTCCTGCCCCCTGTGCAGAGTCAAGGGTTGGACTTCCATCATCCTGATGGGACCTTTCCAACTCAGCTTATTCCATGAATCTGCCATTGATTCCATGTGATTCCATAGCCTGCTAGATTGGTGTTCAGTTGCTACAAGACCATGTACAAAGCAATTTGCTTTCAACCAGTTTAGTGGAGAGCCTTATGGATTGCCGGGAGCACACCTGAACAATATAGGATTTTAATTTCTTTTTAATAGAGGACTGAGGCATAAGATTAGAAGGAAAATTAAGCCTCAGAAAGACTCTTCTAACAGATAAGAGTTTAAGGTAATGAAGAGATGCAACACAATTGTATCAATAGGGATTTTCAGGCATCTGAGAGGTGTGGACAACAAAGTGTTTTCTGGAAACAGCAAGACTAATCTGCAGTGAAGAAAATGTGAAAACAACATGACATGGAGTCAGACGTGTTTTCTAAGGAGAATAAGACAATTACTCTATAAGTAAATACATTTATACCTCCTATAAAAAATCAAAGAAAGTCAAAAAACTGAAGTAAAATATGCAGAGGCGTTCTACCTGAGAATGAATATCAACACACAATGAGGGTACATTTTCAGGAGAAACAAAACATAGAAACAAAAAGAATAAACCAAAGTCAGGTAGTGGAATCTGATTAAATGCACAATAAAGACAAAAGAAATCAAAATCAAACCTGCCACTTTTTTTTTGGATTGGAAACTATCTGACACAAGGCTTGTGTAGGAACAGCAAGGCTTGAAAGTTTGGGGATAGAGAGATCTATCCCCATATCATAAATATGTTCTTACATAGACAAAGAGACAAGTAGGCAGATGGAAGGCCTCTGTTCTTTTATTTTCAATCACTGCTTAAATGGAGGGTTTGTGGAGTCACTTTTTTCATGGGAAACTATATGCATGTAAAATTGAACAGATTAATTTAAATAAAAAGACATGCAAGATGTTTATTTAACTAAAATAGATGAAATGTGTCATTTTATTCCTTCTGCTAGTACTGAAACATATGGACTTTCCTGAATAAAACCTCCCTTGGGGCAATCAAGGTCAGCTATATGTTCTCATATAAATACACAAATGTTTACCACAAATCATTTCCCTCAAATATTTCAAGCTAAATGATTCTTCCACTAGAAACACCTATTCATCTATTCCTAGTTTGATCCTAAACTTCAGTAGTGAAGACTTCATGGATGAAAGCAAAGCTTGATTAGTTAAATAGGAAAGAGGTACTATATCTATATCATATTCTGACTAGAAAAAATATTCTGTATAATATAAACAACAGGCAGGAAATATGCAGGACCACACACATGTGAAAATTATGAAAATAAAATTAACAGGGTAATATTTAATACTCTGCATGATATACTGTTGTTCCAGGCCACACAGCTTGATCACTTGACCTTTATAGGTGGCTCTGATTACCCAAAATAGCCAGGACTGACTACCTAGAGACCTTAGTGCAACCAAGGAGGGAGGGTGAAAACAAAGCTACACAAGGAATGCTGGTCCTGAATTGCTGCATTGCTCAGTTGGGGTTTTCATATGCTCTTGCAGCCAAACTTAAATTGAGAGTCAAAGGTTCTATCCACTTCAGCATGAAGATTGCATTGTGTCTTTTAGTGTTTCATTACGTTTTACAAACAGGTGAAAATTGAGAAGCCGTCAGATACTGAGGAAAAAAAAAAACAAATTCAAAATTAAGGAAGGGTCTTACATTTTCCTGTATATGAAATTCCAGTGAAAAATAGACTTTTAAACTGTATTGTAATTAAAGAAAGTGCTACGTATCTACTGCATCTTTAATTGTTATACTGATGATCAAAGTTTACCTTTCCCAGAGGATAAGGAGGCTTTTTGGAAGCTTTGACAAGTACAGGACACTCAGCAGACCTCATTTGACTTAGCAAAGATTATGCATATATTTATAGCTCTATGTACATTTCATTGCAGAGCTCTATGGTGTCTGTAAATTCCAAATACTCAGTGACAAAACAAAAAAATATATGCACTACCTTCTTTATCCAGACAATTTCTACCAATACTTTTTAGGCAATTGAGGATGATATATATCAGCTTTTATGACAAGTTTTATTCCTTATAGACTGACATACACTAGAGGTTATAATTTGATCCAGAATTGGAAAACATAAGCTATATTAAAATTGTTAATTCTTTTCTTACTGGAATGCCTGGATCTTATTTTAAACCATTTCCTTTCTGATATATTCTAGCAAAAAAATAATTGATCTCGTTTCAAATTATAGACTCAGTCTCTACCATGAATAGATTCATTTACCTTAAACACTCAGTGGGCTCATGGTTGAGGAAGGAACCAATTACTCTCTGTGTTTTTCTTCTCAACATGGAAGATGGAAAGGCCATGCTCTGATCTGTTACTAACTCTTAGTTTAAAATGGATGAGCTTTAGGCCAGCGCTTTCAGGTCTGAGATCCTTGTAACATGAAAGGCAGCTGAGTGGGCAGTTTTATTTGGATGATGCCGTGTGTGCAGCCAAGTCCCTTCCATCTCCCCAAAGTCAGGCTCTGGAAACCTTTTGTAGCAGCTGATCTTAATCTGAAACACTCTCATATTCAGTGGTACTACATGGGAATGTGATATTCAGAGAGACTGAGCCCTTTACATTCACCTTTATAGCCTCTGCATGCTGCAGCACAGAGATTATCCTGGCAAACCCCTGAAGAACAGGCAGGGAACTGTTGGATAGGCATGCCTGAAGGCGGTACATCACACCCACTGCAGAAGTTAGACCAAGCTGCACTAAATAAGAAGAGATGGCAGAAAAGTCCATGCACTGATCTGAAAACTGCAGGAGTTTCTTTGCCCTTTGTTCACTCTCCACACTGTTCTTTTTCGTGGTAATTAATGATACCTTCCTTAACAAATGCCACAGTCAATTGCCAAAACATCAAGCAGATCAATAGAGTGTAACTCTCTGTATCTTGCACAGATATGCTCTCAGCCATTTGAAATACATTGCTTGAATAGCATCACAGATAATAATCAGCTGTTAACCATTCATAAAAAACATAAAAAATAATAAAAAGCATGAGGGATTTTTAATAATAAACATAACATAAAACAGAACAAGCTCAAAATGCAACTGTAGACATATGTTGTTTTTCCCATTCAGTGTACAGAGGTATGTCTGAAGTTGTCAGAATGCCAACCACCCTAAAATGAGCCACAACCAGCAGCAATGTTTAAGCACCAATAGTTTAGAAGGTTGCTTTGATCCCATCAGTCTCTGTTATTTTGCTGTCCTGATATTATCCCTCATCCTGAGCTTCGTTTGAAGTAATTGGTTGAGGCTTATTGATTTCTTGATAGAAATATTTTAACTTAGACACTGCTGATCCCAGCATATCAGTTGTCAGACCCACTGAGATAAAGTTCATACATTGTTCTAAACTGTGGGTTGAGTGTAGGCTTTTCTTTGGAGTGGTGGTTCAGAGTCAGTGTTGCCATGTACGTGGTGAACCACAGATCTGAACTGTGTTACTCTTGCCTTCTTTTCAGTGTGTGGTTCCACATGCAGGACACATTGGGGTTGGTCTGTGTGAGGAAGACTAGCAGTGTGGAAAAAATGAAAAAAAAAAGATCTTTACTCATGGTTTAAGATGCATTCTGAAACCATTCCTAGGTATTACAGAGTCTAATCCAAAGGAGTATGGATATTATCAAGTAAAAAAGAAAGAGCATTTAAGAAGCAGTTAGAATCCTTAAACCCAGTGCTTTACAATCCCTGCCCCCCCCCCCCCCGCATTTAGGTTGAGTTATGGGGACTTTTGACCCCATAAGTTCCCAGAGTAGTGGTACAACACAGAGTCTTTGCTGCCTTTGCAGCCCTGGAGCTCAGGTTGCCTGTGAGGCAGCAGTTGAGTCTCATACACTGACAGTTCCAGCCTTTCCTCAGACTTCCTGGAGGCACAGCACTACTTCAGGGCAAGGTTAATCACTATTTCCTCACTAAAGTGTTAAATAAGTTCTTGGTCTAACAAGCTCCCCGTTCATATGAATAGAATCACAGTGTCATTGAGGTTGGAAAAGACATATAAGATCAAAAAGTCCAACACTTAATCCAGCACTGACAAGTCCACCACTAGACCATGTCTCCAAGCACCACATCTAGAGTGTTTTTAAACACTTCAGAAAGGGTGAATCCTCCACTTCCCTGAGTTCCAGTGCCTGACCACCCTTCCAGTGAAGACATTTTTCCTAATAGCCGATCTAAACCACTTTGGAGAAACTTGAGGCTTTTTCCTTTTCTCATGATGAGATATGTGAGGTCAGGAAGTGAAATGGGGATGCAGCTTCCTCCAGCAAAGCCTGTGCCAAAGTCAGGCTCTGTATTCAGTTCCTGTGTGTGTACAGCTCCCAGCTGTATCCATCAAGAGTCAAAACACAAGTGTTGCCCAAATAATGGCCTTTTGACTGGGAAAGTAGATAACTAGGAAAGATACATATTGTGCCTGAGCTGCTCCCAAAAGTCAGAATAGCCTCTGTCCTCTGGTGGCTGCACAGAATAGGGGGGCACAGCTTAGGAGTGATGCCAGCCTGCCCCAGCAGCACATGCTCCCAAGCAGCACTGGCAGCACTGCAGGGGAAGCAGCACTGCAGTTTGAAACAGCAGCCCATGCAGGCATGCCTAGAGGCTGACAATAAGTATTTGGAAGCACAGCTCTTAGGGAGAGCCCACAGTTTTGGGGCTGAAGTGTGGAGGGAGAAAAGTTTCCTTGAAGCAAAATCTCATTCCAGTTCTGGAAAGCTGTGAATTCTCTAGGGAAGTTACAACTGCTTTGAGGAAGCAGGCAGAAAAAAAAAAAGACACTAACAATAAAAAAAAATTATGAAGAAAAAACCCGATTATCAGTAGTGAAGAAATCCTTATGAAAGGTCATTTATTAGAGAGAGAGGAAAGAACTGAGATCAGAATCATGATCTTAACGAGATCCAGTCCAGGGTGGTACTTCTTAATGGAAAACTTCTGACACATCACAAGGGGAAACAGCCTGAAATCTCAGCTTTCCAAAGGCCCTCATGTGATTTTGATTTTAGAGTATGAAAAGTGCTGAACCCAAATGGCAGGACATCTGCTCTGTAAAATCTTTGAAAGTGTTTTCAGTCTCCACTCATCTCTCATTTGCCATTAATTTCTTCATAGTTTGTAACATTTCTTCTAATTTCTTCACCTCTATTCTCATATATTCATGTTAATGTAAAGTTCTAAAAAAATGTTTCTTTTACTAGTAGTGGTAATTATTTACTAGACAATTGTAAGTTCTCCACCATCTCATATCCAGGTCAGCAGTGTTATGAAACAATGTCTGCTGTTAACTTACACGCAACATAACTCACATTTCTGAGAAAAAATTTGCTATGTCCTTAAATAACATACAGCATAACAATATCTGCTGACTGGTGACCAGGCAGTTAAATTTTCATTCTTTATTGCAGATCCAAAAGTGATGACATGAAGGAGGCTCTCACACTAATTTCAGCATCCAACTTGTGTCTGAGCCCAGACATATGCATCTGTGCTCGTTATATGCTGATGTTTTTGATGCTGTAGATGAAATATGCATATGCCAAAACTTGTATCAAAATCATAAAGCATGCTGCCCATATGTGCTAGCTGTATGTCGAAGTTACTCAATGCATCTTTTATCAGCAACTTTCTGATGGGATCAACAGTTTTTATTTCATAGCATGGTTGTAGTTGTGACTTTAATGGAAGAAACCCAGCATTAACCTTCACTTTAGTATCTTCTGATGAGTTAACTTTGCAGCAGTCCCTGGGCAGATCTGAGACTTCTACCAACAGGTGGTTTTGCTCTGCAGACCCCTGGCACTGGTACAAACCCTCTCTTCTGGTCCTGTCCTGTCTCTCCCTGCCTCTACATCCTCTGCTTTAGTTACTCTGGGACCAGATACCTGCAGAAATAACAATTAAAAAAGGTGTCATTTAACAAGACAAGCAACCAGTGTGTGTCTGTGAAGCCAATAGATGGATATTAGTTGACTCTTTGCAGCAGTGCAAATCAGTGATATCCCATGGGGTGAATGGAGAAAGTGGGAATATAGGAAGCAGCAGAAGAATCCAGCCCAGAGCATCTGTGGCTGTGTTTGTGTAACAGCTAATGACTGCCAACTATAAGGGGCTGTAAATTTCCTGAGACAATCTAATTAAGGCCAAGCCTCAATAAAGTCCATGAAAAAACAAAACAAAAAATCTAAAACCCCGCTCAGTGCCTCTCAACTCTTCCCCAGGAGGAGGGGAGGGGAAAGGGAATGAAAAAGAACTGAGTGCTGTGACTGATTCTGAGCAATATCTTTCCAGCAGAGCAAAAGCAGCTTTTACAGCAGGCATTGTGATTTTTTTAGAAAAAATTGCGAGGGCATGTCTGCCTTGTAGTCAGAGACATGTAACACCTTGATTGGAAGGAATACTCCCAGGACTTGCTTTGTACCTCAGGGAATTACTGTAAAATAAATGAAAAATGTCACTTTTGAGACAGGGTGCTTGAAAACAACCATCATAAATTGCACAGTAGCAATCATGGGATGGTGTAGCTCAGACAAATTTATTGTGCAGTTTCAGTTCATGGTTTTTATATGTTGTCAACTTACTTTTCCTAAGTATAACAATGTATTTTTGCTGCCTAAAAATTTCAAATAGAAAATTAAAGAAAACAAAAGGCTGTATTTATCAGATTTCTTGCATCAACCACAGTCAAAGTGCTTGGTCTAATTTATTCTAAACCATCAATATATAAGAAAGCATCTGTTTACCAGCTGGCTTAGTAGCTGCCCAAACTAATCAGAATGACCTCAGCTGGAATAGCTGACCTCCATCAAGCTGAAGAATCAATTTCTCCTGTGCATACATATTCTGCAGTGGTTTTGAACTATAGCCTAGAAACTGATCTTCTGCCTTCTGCACCATATTAGTTCCATACATTGTTTAGGAATGTTGCTACTTTTCTTACTTTCTAAACCTACATTTTTAGGCATAAAATAATGGTCAATTTTCTTATTATGAAAGTAATGTTCCTATAATATGTTCTTCTGTGAAGGGGGGAAAAGAGTATCTAACTTTATCCTTTAGTTATTATTGCTACAGTATAGAGAGCTTTTAACTATAGTAGTAAATGTGATATTAGGCAAGGTAGAGAGAAACTTTCACAGCATCTGCCTTGGGATTTATAACAGCAGTGTTTTGTTCTGTCCAACTGTTCCTTCAGTAGGAGTGGAGGTTCACATTCCAGGTGTATGTTATTTCCTCCTTGCTACAGAAAAGAATGGAAATAAAAACAGGATAGAGCTCACCTTTGTGCTAACATATAAATCCTTACTTACACAGTGATAATAAATCGGAAAACAGAGACTAGTAAATTTAGAGTTAAATATGTCTAAGACTCTAACATCAGCTCCTGTTCAGGTACCTTTTGCATAGTGGCTGCTTCCAAATGCTGCTCCAATTACTCAAAGTTGTAAAAACTTTTAGTCTTAAGGACAAGTTAGCACAGGGTCTTTATCCTGAAAACATTGACCAACTATATTATTAGCTTCTGGAGACTGATTCAGTTATGAGTAACCTCATACCTCCCCTCTCTCACCACTGCACACTTGATTGAATGTTTTGCAATGTTAAATGACCTCAAAAGTTACAGAGTCACAATTTCCATCCATACATGTGAAACATACAGAGAGTTAAAAAATTCAGTTTTGCCTTTCAGTTCCTTTAAACACATGTCTCAGTGGAAAACCATTGCAAATCTGATTGCAAAAAAACACAAAGAAAAAGCTGCAATAGTATATTTTCAACCCAGTTTAGACAGGAAACTCCTATTATATAAAGTGTAAAAGAGGGGAGAGGTTCAGACTGTGCTTGTCTCAGTAACCACCATCATGTGCTTATATTGCTGAAATAAGTAAGGCCATCATATACAAGCCACTTGGGTTTGGTTTTAGAAATTGGTTTTGTTTTGTTGGGTTTTTTTTTCTTTTTAATTTTTATTTTGACTTATACACTTTTGGTGCTTTTTCATGGAAGAGTTGAAAGAAAGAGGGGAGGAAAAGTAGAAAGGAATGAAGAGAAAATCAAGGGAAGGGAGGGAAGGAAAGAAAAAAGAAAAGGGAAGGTAAAACACCTTTCAAGGAATATGTCTTGTTTCAAGCAATTCCTGCTTTTATTAATTGGAAACACACTACAACAGTTAAAAGGATCCTGCAACAATGGAGATTCAAAAAAGACAACCAGCTCAAAATGCTGAAAATGAAAACCAGAAGAAAGTTCAGTATTAAAACCTTTGTTGGCTTTAGCTGGACATGAAGTGATCTCTTACACTTCTTTCAGTTAATCCTGACTCCCTAAAGATTCCTTAGGCTTTGCTGGATAGAGGTTCAGCCACTCAGTGACTTAATGCTGAATCCTGCTGTATGTAGTCATGGTTAGAAAATCTCCACTGGTGGAAATTGCTTCTAAACAAGGGCAACTCCTTTTTTATTTATTGTTTAAATCTAATCACATGGTTTCCTGCCTTGCACATCTGGTCTTAGATAGATCTGGAAATGTTAGCTTTTTACATTGTTAACCCCACCCTGTAGTGTTGTAAGGACTTGATCCAAATCCCAGTCAGCATCTTTTCCACTGACTACAGTGGAACTGGATCAGTCCCCCACTGAATTGCTGCCTCCAGTGAATTGAAGGTTAAGAAAAAAAGATTTGAGGAAAAAATCTGTGCTTTTTTTGTGCTGGTAAGAAACCAGGCATCCTTAACAGAAGAACTAGCATTATTTTTGTCACAGAAGTCTTCATTTGTCCCTTGGTGTTCATTAACTTATCTCTGTCTTCTGAGGCTCTCAGTTGCTGCTAAAATATGATTAACTTAAGATATAAACAATAGACTTGATGCTTTTATTATGTGTCATTCTATGTTTGACTTGTTTGTCTCATACACAGATTTATCTTATCAATGAATTCCTCTTTAAAGGACTCCTGAACTCCATCAAAGTTGAGTAATGTCAGTTTATGGAATGAAAAGAAAGAAAAAAGAATCATGTTTCATGATGTTCCCAGTTCTATAACATGACCATAATAATACATTATTAGCTCAGGATACATTTAGTTTGGAAACCTAAGTCAGTTCTGCTCACTCAGAAGAGTGAGAGTTGTAGTGAGTGCCACAGTTCCTACGTGTTCCCCTGTCATGACACCACCTTTTAAAAGTAGGGAGTAGTCTGCTTTTAGGAACAAGCAGATCAGTATGAGCAGCATCCTGCTGGATTAGGACTCAGGTCTGGTTGGTTTCTGGGTAGTTTCTGTTCCTAGGGCAAGTATTCAAGGTTGAGGAAAGGAATGGGGGCAGAAAGTGCTACATCCCCCCATAATTTTTCCCATGAAAGATAGATACATGCAACGTGCCTGAATGAATGACTATCAACATAAAGACAACAGGCATGAAGTCAGCACTGCTCACAACTCACTTGAATAGGAAAAAAATAAAAAGGGAAAAAGAAAAAAAAACAAAGTCTAATTTGTTTTTTTTTTTTGTGCAATAACTTGATCCTGTTTTAAAGTAAAATTCTATATGTTCATATTGCAGAGACCACATATGTCTCATTTGTAAACCATTCAGCATGGTAGTATCTTGTACTGTGGAACAAAAATTATTTTCATGTTTACCTGGGCTAGGGTTCAGAAAGACTTTAGCTTTGAGGCTCTATCAGTTCCAAAACTTGGTGGCCACATGCCACAAAGAGCTGATACAATATAAACCCATTCTGCTGGTTTAGATTTGTTCAAGACATTTTGGAGGATTGACCAGGGAGCTGTCTGCTGGACCAGAGAGAATCTGTTCTCACACAGCCAGCAAAAATCTGCCACAGAAATACAAAATGCCAGTCCATGCAGGTCTAGCTGGTTTGGTTTGCACCTGTTCTGAGTCACATTTGTGTGTGGAGTGCACTGGAATTGTCCCACAGTGCAATCAGGGCTTGTGGGATTGCAGTAGTGAACTGGCTGCTCACTATCATGGCACAGCTATCTTTGAGCAGTTTTGCTTCTCCAGCACCACCAGCATGTATTTCCTTTTTTTACTTGCCAGTAAACATTCCAGGCTCACAAAGTGTATCAGAAGTGTCACAGGCTGTTCACAAAGGCCTTTGACCAAAGAGATACAGTGAGGCAAATAACAGCCATTTCTGAGATATGTGACTTCATAAATTTGCTTATTTTCACCTTTAGGACTGCCCGTGACTTGACCTTGATAAATGAACTGTACATATTTTGAAATATTAAGACAATTTTTGATCCTAGTCCATATTATAAAATATTTAGTTCACATCATTTGCCACATATTCAATCACCCTCCTGTTATCTCTGACTGGAACTAAGAGTTACAATTTTCTTCTACCTAAAGAAGATCAGAAATATAGGATATTTTCCAAAACTCACTTATGTCACTGAACATCTTCCTACTGACATCAGTGAACCTGTAGACTCTGGGAACTAGAGAGCAGAGCAGAGGACACACCACCTTCCACACACAGACCTCAAACAGGACTGTGAGCAAGTGCAATCTCAACCAGCTGCATCTGTGAGGGTGAAATGAATTTAGTTGCATGAGATTCATTTGATTGTTTTCCTGAACTTTTTTCTTTTTCTAAAAAAATTCAGCTTGAAACTCCTCCTAAGGTGCCAAGAAAGAGAACTCAGCTGTTTTTATAACAGTGCTCAAGACTTCACAGAAACTACTGACTCACTTTCATACCAGTAAAATGTTTTTAAATATTGCACCAGGGACTAAGAAGGAAAAATGTGTTGTAGTTCTGGTGATTCAAGCAACGATTTCATAGCTACACATCATTAACACTATAAAATGATCTGTTTCATTTCTTTTTTCATTTATATTTCTCTCGTATCTCCTTTGTCAGATCTCTGGAGATTTTTCTTTCTATTCCCTATACTGATAAAGATGGGAAAGAATAATTTTGGAATTGTTTATTCACCTGAATGCAAGCTTTAGCTCTTAAAAAAAGTGAAAAAGCTTAAGTGAGAGTTTTTTGGGGGTTTTTTGCTCATGCTTATCTCAGTTTATTCTATGGCAAATTTTTCAGAGGTATTTCAAAGCAAAGAATAAAAATTCAGTGTTAAAAAGATGACTACATGAAGGAAAACTAAGCAATTTTGAAAAAACACAGTAACATTCTAAGAAATCTATAAAATAGGTTGACTATTATACGGTTTGTTTAGGATGCCAAAATTTTATTTCAGTTCTCAGGTCTTGATATTTTAGTGGATTTCCTTTATTCTTACTATTCAAACATATATTTATATCATGAAGTAGTGTGTTATAGGGAAAGCAATGCAGAAATTATTACAGCAGAATTCAAATAAGGAGTTATATAAAGACACAGTTTCTAAAATAACAAGAGCCATCATTTATTAATTCAGAAAGACCTTTAGTCTCATGTAGATGTTACTATTTTGGGACAAGCTGACACTGCTCTGGGATCCCTGTGGCTTCTGCCCTACTGACTTGATTTGCTTGGGCATCCATGGAAAACACAACATGTGTCCACAGCAGAAATTACAAGTTATATTTGTAGGAAACCTGAGGTTCTTCAATATCTTTTATCTATGAAAAAAAAAGCCAAAACCCACTTGCAGTACACAAAGCCCCATGTAAACAATTACCCTTATTCTCTATCAAGATAAAAAATTAGTTTTCCATGTTGTTTTTCATGTTTAGGTCACACAGATTCCTATTTCCCTGACTGTTTTCATATTCTGTTACAGTTTTCCCTCTACCATTTCCTTTGTGCTCTTCTACAAGGGAATTAATGTAAACAGAATGATTCCAATTTTTTCCTGTAGGTTCACAGCTCTATTGGTGATGTCATAGCCTGTGCTCTGTTGAATACCTAAGACAATTTGTATTACGCTACTTTCTTTGCAAAGCAATTTTTTTTTACTATTGGTCTGTTAGCTACTATTTTATTCTATTTGAATATTTGTTCATTTAAGCATTGATCTTAAGGCAGCAACCCCCTCCATGTGTGGAAGGTGCACTGAACAGGAGTTACATGATAGTCCTTTAACAAATTCACAGAATAATGAGGTTGGAAGGAACCTCTAATGTCATCAAGTCTGCCCAACACTTCAACTAGACTATAGCACCAAGTGCCATGTCCAGTCTTTTTTTAAACACATCCAGAGATGGTTATTCTACCACCTCCCCGGGAAGACAATTCCAGTAATTTATTATTCTTTCAGTGAAAAATTCCTTCCTAATATCCTACCTAAACTTTCCCTGACATAGCTTGAGACTGTGTCCCCTTGTTCTGTCAGTGCTGCCCGGTGGAAGCGACCAAACCCCACCTGTCTACAGCCTCCCTTCAGGAAGTTGTAGAGAGCAATAAGGTCACCTCTAAGCCTCCTCTCCTCCAGGCTAAACAACCCCAGTTCCTTCCAACCTTCCTCACAGGGCTTGTGTTCCAAGCCCCTCACCAGCCTTGTTGCCCTCCTCATCCAGTATGGACACATCTGATCAAGAGTAATTTCCAAAAGCCTGAGATGTAACCCGTGTTAAAGTCTGGGAACTGAGCACTTCCTTATCAGACACTATTGGAGCTCTTGCTTACCTAGTTGGAATTTGCCTGTCTCTCTTGCTCATTTTAGGTAAGTAGAAATCCACTTAAAAGTCTCTGTTTATTGTTTCATGCTGCCTTTGGAGGCTGAATGAATGCAAATCCATTTCTTTCCCACCTCAAGATATTTTTTCCAATTTTCATATCCACACCCTTCCAGCTGATCCAACTGTTTGTATGGCTGTGCTGCAAATTGGATTACTCAAATGATCCAGTTGAAAAACAACTTTAGCCTGCATTGTATTAAGCTTTTTTTCGTACTGAAGCCAAACTATTTTGAATAGAGGTATTTTGTGAGCAATGGCTTGACCTTTGTGCTTTCCATGTGAAGTCCAGTATGTGTCTGAATTACTTTTCTGGTTAAAGAAATACATTCACAACTTATGTTTTCAATACTCTGGACTTTAATTTCTTCAGATACTTGGAAAGAAAAACAAAAACTTTGTGGAAGAATAATTTGGTTCGTATTGCTCTTAATGACCACATCAGAGTCAGTAGGATCATGATAAATATCTGTCCATAGACCTTCTTGAAAGGGTTGCTCATTTTCTGCAAGCCCTTCATAAATCCTAATCAGAAAAAGACCAATTAATGAGTATATTGCAAAAAAACCATGCAGAGTAGGATGCCTTTAAATGTGTGCCAGAGTGAACATTCCCTTTAGGGGGCAAATAGTGCTGAAGCTTCAGTCAGAGCACAGGGTGCAGGGGGGCTGGTAACCAGCGTGGCTGAGGCTGCACTGGCCAAGCGGGGAGACCACAGGCCTGTGCCAGCACCTAGGACATCAGAAGCACCATAATCATGGAGATTGTATGCTTTTCACCTGGCTTTTGAAAAGATTAAAGCTGAAAAATCAGTGCTAGAATTCTTTATGCCCTTCTACTCTGGCTGACAAATGGAGAGCAACGGGTCCTGATCACTGTGTTTCTCGAGTCTGCAATCTGCTGCCTGGCTTCTGCCATATGACTGATTTTGTGCATGTTACATGCAGCACCTGCTGCTCTCTCTAGTGCTTTGGGGAAAGCCAGGAAAACTGAACACACATTTTTTCCTCATGACTTCATATTAACTAAAATCCTGTGACATACAAAACTTGATGTTGTTACAAGCTCTGCTTCTGAGTAATAACCTCTCCCTCTCTCAAGGGGAGATAAAAGTTTGAGCTCAAAACCAGGGCTTCAACTACATCCTAATCTGATTTTTTGTCACTGACCTATGCAAAAAATAATGCTTGTTTGCAATATATCAGAATTGTCACATTAATGCATGGGCTATTTTTTTTTAACAGTGATTATAAGTTGCCCAACACTTATGTTAGGATCTAGAAATAGTGTCTGGAAATACTCCTTGGAAAAGCAAACATTTTGACAATCCTTAAGTGTCTTGCAGATAATAAGTGTATTAAATTTTTATTTGGTTTATACTGACAAAAATTGATAGCAACAGGAAATAGATAATGTAATAAACCATGGCTTTGTTATATAGACAAGAAAGAATATTATAGTTCTATTATGTGGCCTTTCTAAGACACGACTAATACTGTTTGCAATCAGAAATGTGTGTCATCAGCATCTTTGCAGCCAGATTAGAGAATCTGTGATGCCCAATTTGTAATGCCACAAATCAGCATGGATAAGTGTTCTAATGCAAAAGAACAGCTACAGTAGTAAAGCCTAATGAAAAGAAAAACACTTTGGATTCACAAAGCTTGTGTGGACTTTTACTTTTCTTCCTGTTTCTCATACATGCATAAAACCTTGTTTTCATTAGCAGTGGTTAAACCAACAATCATGAGGATAAGCTGCAATGATCTCATGGATAAAGAGACAAAAGATTTCTTTCCTCTTCTGTCCCTTGTTGGCCCAAGGGTATGGCCGATCCTGATGATTTCTGCAGCACTGTATGTAGAGTTCTGTATACATATTCTCAAACTTTGGAGCTATGATTTCCAAATGAGTGTATGAATATGATGGGGGAGGAAGACAGATTCAATCATCACGTCTCTAAAAGTTCAATGTGAGAACTGGATGTAAGATCACGCAATAAATCCACTAAGTTAGGAACTAGAAAAAAAAGGGATTTGCCTTTTTGACAAAGATGACACTGACCCAGTGTCTTGGTTTGAAAAGACAGATGTCTGCTAAGGAAGGCACAAGCCTCCCCTGAAATGGAAAATATAAACCCCCTCCCTCCAAATTAATAGAATTTTGAAATTAAGAGGATCTCAGGAAAATATATGGGAATAGGAATAACAGTTCTTTACTAGGAAAACTAAAAAATAAAAATGTAATAGTACAAATATCAACAAAAAAATCACTGCCAGAGTCAGAACAGGAGCTGACAGCCTGCGGGTCAAGGTGGTGGCAGCAGTCCCATTAAATGGTGTCTGCAGCCCTCCTGCAGTGCCAGCTGTGCTTCTGCTGGAGCAGGGATCCTGCACAAGGGGGGAGTTTTCCTCTGAAGGTCTGCTAGTGGTGCAGCTGGACCTGGTCTTCCTCTGGGAATCCAGTGAAGCTGTTCCTCTGGGAATGCAGTGGAAAAAGGCTGCCCTGGTGTCCCAAAATCTCAGATTATATCCAGTTAGGAATGCTTGGCTCCTCCCTCTGGGCAAAGCATCTCCCAGTGGGATGATGGAATTTTTATCAGCTACAAAATGACACTCACTGGCCCATTAACAGCAGAGGGAGAATTGGTTTGTGGACGAGATAAAGAAAACTGCCCAATTAACAGAAGATAACTGCCCCACCTCTAACAGATGGCAAATAGAGTACACACATTATCTTGCAATCTATAGGTTATCCTCCAACTATAGGTTGAATCCATCTATTCCATGGGAAGTTCTGTTGTCAATGAGGCCAGAGCATGGCTGGCTCAGGGGCACACTGGGGACCCTGTCTAGCTAACAGCAGCAGCCCATCCCCACCCCTCCTTTGGGCAGGAGCTGGAGCTCTTCCACTGCCAGAGGCTCAGTGAAGCTGTAGCACTGGGTGTTTGCAGTTTCTACTTCTGCTGCAGCAGGTAACCTGCACTCAGCATCACTGACATGAGCCTGTACCCTGGTAACACCATCACCTCTTGCAACAGAATTAGGAACAAGTCTGGAGTTGGAATTAGCAGCATGGTCCACCTCATAAACTGTAATACTTGATACCAAGAGATTACAACCAAATGCATAAAAAATGCAAGAAAGGGCACAACAAATGTTTAGACATAACTGTGTAGCTCCTCAGGGTAACAAATTCAGTGGCCAGGATGTCCTGCCTATCAGCTTTTCTCTCTCCTTTAATTCTGCACAGCATTTCTAATTGTACTCCACTACATCTCTGTGTGCACCACCATCACCATTAAAAAGTCAGCATTTCTCAACAATGACACCCAAGAGTATCTAATACATCATATTCCTTTCTCTGGGAATGACATAATTGCTGAATGGCTGCAAAGTTGTTTTGTGTTTGGTTTTTTTTTTTGTTTGTTTTTTTTTTTTTTATGGCAGCTACTATAATTTCATTTCTACCCTTGATGTGTTTTAAAAGGCCTAGCAAAGACAGATATTTTATGTGTTTGGCATATTTCTAATTTACCAAGCTAATATTAAATTTCATTTATATGAGAGATAAATGAATTATTGCATCCAAGAGACTAATAAAATCTCTTCATTTGTTTTCTAAATTACAGCATTTGCTCCAAAATAAGTTTTAATGGAAACGGATGACACCAGATTAAAACATGTTTCTGTGTATGCAGATACCCAGCACCTTCCTTTGGAGTGCACTGAACTGGCCATGATGCAGATTCTCCATGCCTTCTACAAAAATGCTTGTCTCTTGCAGAATTCAGTGTGCAGTTTTATGCCCAGGCAGTTTCATTTTTGAAAAACACAGTTCTTCTAACAGAGTCTATTTGGAGTGAATTATCACACTGAAAACTTCATTCAAAGATTATGTCCTCTGAAAGAGATTGTCATCTGTTTCCATTAAAACTTATTTTGGAGCAAATTCTGGTAGGGAATTAAAGTACAAGCACAGTTTTCATATAGTCTGTATTTTAACGATAAATTTGCTCTTCAAAATATTTAGGAAAACAAAGATTAGAAAACTTATTTCTAGACTCTTCTGTCTTCATCTGCTCTATAGTTTATAGAATAAATAATCAACCTTTTTTCAAAAAAAAATTAATATCTAGGCTGTGGGCTTAGTTTGTAAGAATGTGTTATCTTAAGAAAACAGAAGCTGAAATCTGCAAGACATTCTTTGTCCAGCTCTCTGTAATGTGAAAGACTTAGCCCTTAATGTGGTGTAAACACCAGGAGAAGAAAGAAACCCCATGAAAGGTCCATGAAATCTACACAGAAATCCCTGCACGTGCATGAAAAGGCCTCACAAATTGATGCAGATGCTTCAGGACTAAATGATTAACTGCAGAATCACATTCAAAAATAAATTACAAGCAATAGATACAGGCCCAAAAAGGCCTGCTCCACAGGGAAATAATTTTCTCTGTTCATTGTCACTTCATATTACCCATCCATCACTTGGTCACCAGTTTCAGCTATTCACTTGCTGCCAAGTCTATTTTCAAGTTTCCACATTCCTTCTGTGTCATTGCATCTTCCCTTTCTCCAGGAACACTCTGGCGCTGCGGCCGCTGCCTCTCCCGGCTCCAGGGTCAAATATAAAATGTGTTTGGGGTCTTGAGGGAGTGGGGTGGTTTCTTGGGGCTTTTTCAAGCCATATTTTTTGTCTTTTGTGCTTGCACAGCTGCTCTATTACTTCACCTAAGAAAAGCTGGTGTCTCAAACAAGAGTGTGAAGTATCTGTGCATCCCTTGTGGCCTTTGGGTGGGAGGACACGAGCTACTGTCACCTTCTTAGGGTGCTAATGAATCCCTTTATACTGGCTCTCAGTAGGATACAAGTGCTGATTCTTTCTTTCCTTCTTTTTTGGTTTTTTTCTTTTTTTTTTTGTTGGTTTTTTTCCCCTTTTTCTTTTTTTTTTTTCCCCCAGGAGAAAGGAATATTTTCTGTCTTATGTTTTTCGAGAATTTCTGGCCAAAATCCTGTTCCAGCTTACTGTCATGTATCTGGAATTTTTCCACCATGTTGAAATGAAATGTAACTTTCTTCTCTGCCCTCTTCTGGAAGCTCCTTTGAAAAACCCTGTGCAATATTATTGTATTGGTTGGGGCACCATAAAATGGTTAGGAGAGCATTTTCTAGAAGAGTAATTTCTGTTGTGTTACCTGTAGTAGAAGCACAATGTAAAGTTATTTTTAAATGAAATATCAAGAACTGAACTTACATCTACTGCCCTGGCCATACCATTTCACAAAGTTTTTCAAGGCTTTTTTTCTTGTGAAACTGGAGAATAAACAGCACCCTTCCTTTACATTCAGTGCTTCCTTGACTGCTTCTGTGTTCTTCATTCTGCTTTCTCTCTGTTTGGTATCCTCAGAACATAGGTATAGCTCTGCCCAAAAATACTCCTTCTTTTTCCATGCAGGGAAAAAAATGAATCTCAAACTTTTCCTTGTTTCCCAAAAATATTATTACACAGATCTTCAAACACTTTTTTTTTCTTCTCTTCTGCAGCAGTTGGGTGGGAAAGCTTTTTCTAATTTTTTTTTTAATCATATTGCAATTTATTTCTGAGCCCACTTCCTGCTGCCTTTTAAAAATATATATATTTGTCAATTGTGTTGTGACATTTTGTTATTATTAACATCTGGGTAAAAAGAAACAAGATTCAAGTACATCCCTCAATGAAACTTCAGCAATGATGGTGTTTTCCTTAGAGTTTTCACTGACAGCAATCACATAAAATTTTAACTGTAAGATGAAGTCCTGGTTGAGTGTTTCACAGCAGCATCAGTAAAAATGTACAATTGTCCCACAGGATTTTGTTTTAATTCCTTTGACATTACCACTAACATTGTGGTTTGATGTAATTGATGCCTCAGGTTTTAGCTTTTATATTTTTCAGATTCTGCACTGCTCTCGTATGCAGTTCTGAGCTTCATATGAGGGGATGGTGAGCTCTCTTCACAGAGTAGGGAGACAAAACAATTCCTTCTCTAGCTGGGGAGCAAGGACAAATGATCCAAATTTCAGGCCCAAGAGCACAAACAATGGTGGACTGAAGAGAGAAAAACAAGAACTTCATGGGCTCAAACTGGAATTGGACAATTAACTCCAATATGCAAATGAAGCAGAACTAATTAGAGAGACCTCATTACCAGCTGTGCATTTTGTGACCATTTTGGGTTCACCTGGGTTGTAGCCCTGGCTGGGTTCTTGTGTTCTTGTGCTGCCCAGGTTGGATCCATCGAGGCCTTCTAATAAATACCTATTTTATTCTTTCGCTCCATCTAGTCTCTGTTCTAGGTGAGCCTTCACAAGGCATCAAAATGACAGAGGAGGGGTTGGCTGCAGCAATAGGCAGCCGAGGTGCGGCTCCCTGTGTGCCTGGCTGAGCTCAGAGCTTGCCTTTGCCTCTTCCCTTCCTACCAGAGCTGAAGGGCCACAACCAAATCTCCTGTGATCACACAGCCATGGACACCATCCCAGCTCAGCTGCAGTGCTCAGGACAAAGGTGCTGAAAGGAAAACAGCTTGCTTTGAATTTACCCAAAATTTTCCTTCTACTTGGGATGTTCACAGACGGCCTCTTCGCCCAGAAACCAGGGAACCATAAAGTCTCGCTTTTCCCAACCCTACCTGTCTGAGAAACTTTCTATCTGCTCTGCTTTCTGCCTGACTGAAGGCTGCCTGAGAAACACACAGCTATTAGAACATGGGCCCATAAAAATGAACAAATAAAGAAAAGTGATATTGCTTCCTGGTACTGTGCTGTTGATTTTTTTCCCTGTGCCTATAAACAATTTGCCTTAATTTCCGTGTTACCAGCCCTCATACCAACCCTTTTGCTCTACAACTTGTGTCAATTTAGGACACAGCTGTCTCTAGTCTATGGGCTAAGTTCTAAACTAACAGATTTTAGTAAAATAACTCTCTGTTTTCACCAGTAAATAATCAAAAGCAATCAAACAACAAATCTCATGGCTTGGGCTAACTCTCTCAGTTGTCCTTGCTACCATTGTCTGGTTCTTTGCTTCAGTTTTCTGTTCTGTTTGTCTTTTTGATGGACCACTTTTTTCCATACATTTTTCTTTTTTTAGTCTTCTTCACTCATCACCTTTTCCCCACTACCTGTCGCTACTTTTATGTTCCGAGTATTGCAACCATTTATTTCAATTTCTAACCATAATAAAACCTGTCAATTCAAATCAGTTTGGATGCTTTTAAACAATTGCATCCCCACAGTGACAGATAACATTAATTAAGTCATTAAGCTATGCTAGAAATACTATCCAAGAAAATTAAGCTGTTATGGCTTCTACCTCCCTAAATATCAAAGTTGCAATTCATTTTTTTTCCCTTTGTTTGTTTTGGTTTGGTTTTGGTTGTTTAAATTGTTGGGGTTTTTTTTTTCTTTTTTTTTTATGGAGAGATTATTAAATATAAAATACTCATTTATGTCATGCTCTGCTACTTGAGTCGTTGTACAAAGGCACTTCAGCTGTTTGATATCTTCCATCCATCATTTGGACAGTGAGAAATAACCTCTCAACCCCTAAAGTGGTTGCTCCACGCAACTGGAATTCACAATGCAGGGAATGTTCATTGTATCAACTGGCCCTGATCTGGTTTACAGTATGTCAACACTTTGTGCTGTGTTTATCAATTGCATGTCAGAAGCAATTGAGGTTCAACAAAAGGGAGGAGGAATATGCAAGTTTTTTACAGATGATTTATGAAATTGCATGATCCAGGAGGGAAAAAAAAACAAAAACAAAAACCTTTGAAAAATCAGCCCAAACAGCTGAGTTTTACATGAGTTTACTTCACCCTAACTGGCCTTACAGGAGAGGAGAAAAATTTTATCTGTATATCCTTCTCCCTAATGGCACTAAGTGCAACCATGTTCCTCAAGCACACTAACTGGGGTAAATGTGAGGCTTAAAGTGGAGTTTTGGTAATCTTCTGTAGCTTGAATAAAAGTAATTTTTGTTCTGAGAGCCAGATTAAGAAATTTCTGATTCAAGCAGTGAGTTCCCAAGGTCCATTCTTTCAAATGTAAAGAAACAAAAGTGTCAGGGTAAACTGAATTTGAAATTTGTGGCCTAAATAAATTCAGACCTGATATTACAGTGCTTATTTTAATGCCCAAATATAAGGTCAGTCATGAGAAAAGATGTGATGAGTGTAAGCTTGAAAGAAATGGAGGAGTGACACAAAATTAATTTCAGAATTTACATTCTGGCTTTCATTTTTGTCATAATATTCATTTTAAATTTCTTTGTATTTAACCTGAATGTCTCTATTTTCCTGTTTTAATATCTATTTCTCTGTAAAGATGAAGGAGTCACATAAAGTGATTTAAATGTGTCCTTTACTTATTTTTGCCGTGCTGGTTTGAAATTCATAATGCAACCCAGGAATTCAAGTTGACATTTCACAATCACTCTTTATTGTTTTTTTTACTAACTGTGAAAACAATTTTTTTCTCTGTATTTCTGGTATAAATCCTTGAAATTATATATGTAAATATGATTTTGCAAGACATTTTATATTGTGGAACTATTTTTCAGGCATCCTGGAGAAAAATAACAGAGCAGAGGAGAGTATTTCTTTGAAACACAGACCACTGAAACAGCAGAGAGAAGGAAGAGTAAGGCAACATGGAAAGCTGATAGCATGCAGTCTGCAGGCCAAAATCATGATTTGTTAACCTATAACTCAGGAAGAAGACAAAGAAGGGAACTATGGTTTATGACTAGCTGCCAAGAGACAACTGAGTATGTGCTTATGCAATAAATTCTGTATTAATTCTCTGTAGGTAGAAGATTTTTTCCTCCTTTATTTTATCTTCCAGCAGGAAAATTGGATAAGCACAAGCATATTAATGCCGGTGAGCCTATTACTTCTTCTGTGTTTATATAAAGCTGCTGTTCTGATCTTTGCAGTTGTATTTATTATTTAGTAGAACAGGATCCATATGCAGACAAATAACATTTTCTCATATGTATATCACTGGCAAACCTCATCTACCTAAAGTTGTTTCCAATGTAAATAAGTAAAATATTATATTAGAGATGCATTTGGTTTTGGTTTCTTTAAAAAGCACCTGAAGATTAAGCTTCAAATCACGCTGTTTGTTTTCTGTGTGTTAGTTTATTACATATAATATTTTCAAATAATTTTGCTGTGCAAAAGAACACCCTGCAGATGAGACGTCCTATAGGAATTGCCACAGCAGAAAGGATAATGAAATTAATCTCACCTGCAGGCAAAGGTGTGGAAAGTTAAAACACAAAATTTTTTGAAAAGTGGGTTAAGATCTCAAAATTAGATTGTAACAGTATATAAGTGTATAATATGAATTAGTTTCACTACCTGGGAAAATGTCCAAAATCTTCTTATCAGGAAAGCAAATACTTTCCTGAACCAGCCCATACTTCAGGGAAAATGTTACTCGGAGATATCTGCCTGAGCACCATCCCTAAATCTCCTTGAATCCTCCCTGTAAATGGGTTTTTTTCCTGTGGCATTTGTCCATCTCTGAAAAATCAATATTGCAACTAGATCATATACTAAAAAGAGTAAAAATAATGGCTAATTCTATGCCAGCCAAAACCAGCATAATCTATTTTATGATTAAATCAGAACAATTTAGGCAGCTGGCAAGCAAGAACCAATAATCACCTTAACCACACCTCCCTGAATGAGGGATTAAAAAAGCACCAAAAAATTCCCATGAAAAATATATTTTTATCTGGAAAAAAAAAACCACAAAAACAAACAAACAAACAAACAAACAAAAAACCCAATGAAGTAATTAATTTTTCACTGGAGACAGAACGAAAATTTTAATGCCTGGCATGTTCAAAAAAATTCCATTTCTCTTTCTCTAGTTTATAATTTACTATTTGAATGCTTACATTTGATATAGCAATGACAATACCCATTCTGTGTTTAAGATCATTTGAGACTTTTTTTCTTGAATCTCAACTTTTTGAAACCACCCATTACATCAGAATGACATCTTCAGTTCCATTTCTTAGAAAAATCTTCCAAATTTTCCTCACCATAAAAAAAAGAGAGAAATATAAAAATAAAGCTTAAAACTTATAAACCAATGGAAGTATTTCAGATGAGTATTTTGGGATTTTTGTTTTTTTTTTTCTGTTGCTGTTGTTGTTGTTGCTTTTAGTATGCATTTATTGATTAACAGGCCAATATTATATGGTCTAGGGTTTGTCTATGGAGAGAAGGCACAACAGAGAGAGGCACAGTAGAACACCCACTCCTCATTCACCCCCTACTTAGGCACTTCCCGAATCTGGGATAAAGCTGCCATATTTTGGAGTAATTTACTTCACTCAGATGATCATTACAAGGAAACCTATTAACAGATCTCCTTTCCAAGACTGTGAGATGGAGATTTATTGAATCCCTTGCCCTCACTCACAGTCCAGTCTGCTGGGCATGATAACAAGCTAATAGAATTAATTTAGATTATGATCATTTGTTTGAATAAAAGTTTTTGTCTGGCCACTAAGCAACCAAAAGAATTAGCAATCACATTTTTCATTATTTTTGCTCTTCACTAGAGTCATATTTTATATGAAATCTGTTTATACTTCATGCTTAGGGACCTGGGAGTCATACTGAATGGTGTTAAAGAAAATTATTTTTAAATAATTTTCCATTTTCCAATTCCCATTTTCATTCTTTCAAGCAAATTCAGTGACCAAGCGATCATAGAAAAACAAACAAACCAATGCTGAAGGCAACCAAAATACTGCTGCTGAAATTGTTTTGATTGTTTGTTTTTAATTTGGCCTTTGTTACCTTGAAAATTATATTTACAATATTATCGACTACATTTTCAATATTGTAAAAGAAATATTAAATATTTGGACTCTAAATGCCTATAGGAATATTGTGTAGGTTTTGTCACAGAAGGAAGCACATATCCATGGGCCACGACCATTACAGCAGAATCATTAAGGTGCCACAGAACCAAAACATGTGAGTCATTCCAAATACTCTCCCAGCATTTCCCCTAAATATTAGTGGGTCCCTGGCTGAGGAGTCAGAGGCAGCCAGACATGATGCTCTCCTAATCTTAGGAAATACCCCAGTGCTGAAATTTGGCTGGAACAGCTCCTGGCCCCTGCTTAGATGGGCTTGAATGAGAACAGAAGTCTAACTGCTGCCATCACATGGCTGCCTCACATCTTTCCACTCACAGAGCAAATTTAAGCACCTTATTCAAGGTCACAAGCAGAAATGCAGACTTGTTCTTGAAGAGAGTGTCAGTCAACCTGTTGCAAAATCAAGGGAGAGGGGGTTTGACTTTAGTTCATGTAGGTGCTCCATGCTGAACTGCATCAGGCTGTGCTCCATGTCCTGTGCTCATTTCAAGTACATATTTTGCTTTCTACAGGGTGTATTACATTATAGCTATTACAGCTGTTCAACATTTTCTTACTGGTTACTATAATGGAAGAAAATATTTTCACTAAAAATACATCTTTGCCTTTTAAAAATGTTTTAAGTAAGCAAAACAATGTAGTAGTTTAAGGATAAAAATACTTTTCATTTGTATTTCAATTTCCTTCCTTCCTTCCTTCCTTCCTTCCTTCCTTCCTTCCTTCCTTCCTTCCTTCCTTCCTTCCTTCCCTTTAATAAGAATTCATTGTTATTTTGTCAAAATCTAACTATGATTACAGTCTGTGTAATTTTTGCTTTCCCTAATCAATTAACCTTTGAAGTCCCTATGGACAGATTATGGAGGGTCCTTTCCCTACTGAACTGCCTACTTGCTTCTGCCTCCTGTGCACCTGTGATGCCATAAATTAGTCACAGACAGCCTGCTAGGATATAATCACTGCCATTTGTCACGGAGTTGATAGCTGTATCACTTTCTCTTGCTCTGCAGAATCTACTTCTTGACAGGTCAAAACTTCTACCTCTGTGATTCTATTAGGAAAATAAAGAAAAAGTTTCAAAGGCCAAGCCCTACCAGGACTCCAACCCCTTGAAAAGGAGTAACAAATCTCATATTAGATGCCCAGAATCTAATATGTGTTGGGTGTGGAAATTTTTATGCCTTAACAGTGAACCCTCTGAGATTTCCAGCCTACCTCTGTTCTCTAGCTACCAGAACAAGGTAAAACACAAAAATGAATATTTTTTAAATTCCATAGCCATAATGAGGAGTCTGTTGCCATATTCTCCCTTCTGGCAGGTTTGATTTTTTTTTCTCTTCCCTGAAATAGTGGTCTAAGACCATGTCAACAGAAATGGATTTCCTTGTCTTTGTAATCTATTGGTTGTGGTGTTTCCCCAAGAAGTCAATAAGATAGGTGGTGTGTTCTCTTTTTCCTTCCCTTACTAGCACACAGGAACCTCTTCCAGGAGGACTTATTTAATTTTCCAGGAAAGGGCCACAAGCAGCCCCCAACCCCTTTGATGGGTGCTGCCATGTGGGAAACAGCTCAAGACAAAGTGGACAAGAGGCAGCCTGATTGCACAGCTGGTGGGGGGCTTGTGACCCTGGCAGATCCTTTCCCTAGGTGATCCCTGTGCCATTAATGGCCTGGGGAGCAGGAAAGGACGGAACTGAAACCTGAGAGTAGATCCTAAAAAGTCTTTGTGTGAAACAAGCTTTGTCTGTCTATCCTGAGACACTGCAGGTCCTGTACAGACTTTCAAACAAGCCTCCTGGCTACAGCAGTTCTTTGTTCTTGGACCTACTTGTTCTTTCTTTTCCACAGCAAACCTATTTTTTATATCAGCCTAATTGTAATAGCAATTTTAAAACTAGATAAATTCTTTAGTCTTGTAATTTGCTTTTACATAAATTTCCTTAGTAAAAGAAACATTTTATAAATGTTTCTTTTAAAAAATTATCTAAGGGTGTTCTGCCCGCCTCAATAATTTTCATTAGGGAAGTAGCAAATGATCAGGTTTTCAAATGATGCTTTAACATCAATCAGATGAAGCTTGGAACCCAAAACCAGAGAAAAGTTTTTCAGGAGTGTGACAATAAATATTTGGATGCTCACCTTGGAATATTTCCTAGGGAGAAATGTCTGAAAATCATAAAACCGTAAAATCTGAGCCTGTATTTCCTGGTTTTCAGACTTTAACTGCTAAATCATGCTTCTGATATCACCTTTGCCTCTCAATCTTGAATCTCAAACATTTTAGGAAAAAAGATTAAGATTCATCTTATGAGACAGGTTAAATTTGCTGCACCCAAATAAACCAGACCTAGAACTGGCACAAAACTGACGTAAAAAGATTTTGGGGCTTGATGATATCATCCTTTGTCCTTACAAAGTTTATAACAATGTAAAACAATAGATAGCAGCTGGTGCTTGTTTATAGGTCAGCCTGTTCTTGGGGTGGTACTGTGAGTTGTGTAGCACAAGAACAGTCACTTCATTATTCTCCTACAGGAACCTCTACTGAAATAGCTTTGGGTTTTTTTCAGATAAATTTTCATTGATTATAAATGTTTTACTTTGCTACAGTTATACTTTGTACAAACAAACCATTTCCTTAAACTGAAGGAAGGAAGCCAGATTCCTACACACTGCATGTGTCCAAACCACCATCAAGTACCAAAATCATTATGTTACATATTTCAGTGTTCTACTGAGTATCTGAATTCTCAAAAAAAAAAAAAAAAAAAGAAAAAAACAAACCAAAACAAGAAAACCCCACCAAAACCAAAAATAACACATTGAAACAAACAAAAACCCCCACCAAAATAGCCCCAAAACAAATAAACTAACAACTCTGTCAGCTCCACTGCTATAAATACTGTAACATGGTAAATAGAGATATTCCTGAGAAAATAGAAGCTATCTATCCATGGAAGCATTTTCAGACAAATTTAGGAATAACATGACTATTTTGAAGTCTGACTTACACAATAAAGGAGATTTCCATCTTTTCTTAGCCCTTTCCCTTTCCTTCTCCTCTCCATCTTTTACTAGATAAAGCTATTTGAAATTGTTTTGAAAATTATTGTGAATGGAACTGAAATAATTTTAATCATATTTTACAGCAATTAACTTCAGGGACACAATTTAAGAATAGTCTTATTGCAATTGACAAGGAATTATTAAGCTTAGAAAAGACTTTTAAAATCATTTAGTCCAACAGTTAATCCAGCACTACCAAATCACCACTTAATCCTATGCCCTTAATCTTCACATCTTTTAAGTATTGTCAGGGTAGGTGCAGCCTGTTCCTGTGCTTTACAAACCTTTTGGTGAAGAATTTTTTCCGAATATCCCATCTAAACCTCCCCTGGTCCAACTTGAGGCCATTTCCTCTTGTTCATTGCTTGTTACTCGGGAGACAGACCCCTACCTTACTGTAACTTCCTTTCAGGTACTTGTAGAGAGCCATAGTTTGTTGGTAACAAATAAAAATACCATTGCAGCAGAGTGAGACACTGTCAGCCCAGTGCTGTACTCCTTTTTAATTCTACCTTCATTTTGCATGTAGAAAAATTGTTGCCTATTACTTATGGTAGTTTGTTTGGTTTTTTTTTTTTTTTTCCTTAGGAGTTTACTGGCTTGAGAGCCACAGCTTCAAACAAAATAGAGATTATTTACTTTGGTGAGGTTCCAAGTAGGTGAATTTAGTTGTCGTATTTTTGGTCAACATAAACCAAAGCAGAACAGAGAAGAATCTGAGCATATTTAATCACAAAGTGCTGTCATGCTGCTGAGGAAAGTCATAAACAGTTGATTCCAAGCTGGGAACATCATGCCAAACATTTGGATCTGGAACAGGACTGTACGTTCCACCAGTGTGCTGCAACAGGGAGAGCATTAACACAGGCAGTTCAGTACATGTAGAAAAATGTTTCAGAAACGAAAGAGGTCAGGACAAGGGGGGTGGAATGGGCCTGGAGGGTGTTTTACATCCAGAGGAGAAGAAAATATTATGTTTCCTAATGTGGGACAAAACTGAGTAAAATTATTTGCTATATAATCCATTAAGAAAAGAAGAAAGTCAAAGAATTCCCAAGGGACATTTTTTTTTTCTAATCATACTCAAAATAAGTAATTTTGAGTGAGAGACAACTGAATCCACTACAATTAGCATATTCCTTCCTTGCTGGCAAGAAGATCAAACTGAGGACTGTTTGAGCACTGTATGCCCATCATGTTACTAAACCTTTTGCTAAGCACAGGAAGGAAATGATACTGCTTTGATGTTACTTTTGGCTTCCAGTCTCAGGATTTGGACAAAAAAAGACTGAAACAGTATTTTAACCTGCTTATAGGGATCCAAACCCATCTCTCTCAGCAGAGTGCCCTAATCACGCTGTGGTTTAGGGAAGGAAGCACACTCCACATGCCTACTGCTGAAATTGCTCCAGGATTCACTGGTGGAGGGAGAAGAACTAGGGGAGGCAGATGGAAAACAGATTGTATTCCTGTGGTAAGGCATTAACCTTGGAGAAACACAGTCCCTCTGCTAATGTTTGTGCTATCAGGGTGTGGGTGGAATGCGTGTCTCCTTCCAGGCTGCAGTCCCAACATCTGGGATCCCAGCCCAGGTCAGCTCAGTACCATAACTGAGAGTTTTGTGCTGAGTTAAACTACCAAGTTCCACACCTTAAGCCCCGAGTCTCACTTTCTCCCAAGCAGTCTGGCTTTGGCTATGTTTTGACCTTTCACTTTCAGCAGGTAAGATGAAATCTGTTCTAAACATCACCTTTCCCATATGAACTGTCAGAGGACTTGTGCTGAGCAGACAGACAAGCCTGGATTTGGGTTTTCTGGGGATGAAGTGGGAGTGCAGCTGCAGCCCTGCACTAAATAATTTCTGCTTAAGAACAAGTTCTGGGTCAGCATCCTAATATCTCCAACTCTCCCCAGGCTGTGACTGGAGGGTCAGTGAGTTTAATTCAGGATTTTGGCTTGTCTGGGGGCCAGGCTGACACTCTTCAGGGCACCATGCTACCTTCCCCAGAGATGCCAGTATCTGCACCCTAAGCCTTGTGCTTTGATCCATCACTTATGCAGCACTTATGTCTAATTCCTGATTAAACACGTTCCTGTGCCATGAATAATTTTTCTTAGCCTTCAGATCTTCATTAATTCATTTGTACTGCTAAATTTCACCTTATTTCTAGCTCTAAAATCTGACTTTCCTTTTTTTTTGCTGCTTCTGCAGCTATTCCGGTTTGGGCCAACTCTTAGTCAAATACGTTCAAATTCATGCAGGTGGCCTTAAATCTATTTAAATTAGTAAATGAATGAAATGTAAATCAAAATCAACAGACACTTCCCCTTAGCATACTGTATGTTTTCTCTTATCAGACTGTTTAAATTATAGAATGTCTGGTCTATGTCTTTTTCTATTTCTTCAGCAGCACTTAGAACAAGTAAACAGGGGCATTCAGCAAAATCTAATCCAAACAGAGCACTCCTTGATTTACTCCAAAACTACATATTAGAATAAAGACAAGTCTATATTTTCTTAAATCTCTGTTTTGACTAGTAAGCAATGACTTTACAGGCCAAATTCCCCTTCCTTCAATTAGAGTTGCATATTGTTTTTTCATTCAAACGACCACACACAAATTGCTCTGGTCTAGTGCCCAGATAGCACACAGATTTCTTGTAGCAATTCTTTTAAGAAAGTTGATTTCTGTATTTTATATCTTTTATATCTATATCTTGCTTATTACTTGAGAAATTAGCTGTGCCTTTTTTCTATGTAAAATGTGTTTTTCCAAGGGTATATTGTCGTTCCAAACTTCTACATAAAAAAATTCCTTTGTTTTTGTTCCTCTTAAGTGCTATTAAATATAATCCTATCCTTTCAACAATTTAGATTAAGTTTTTTAGTTGCTTTATTATTTTTCACCAAATCTCTGTCCTCTTCTAAGACAAGACCTTTGGATAGATGAAAATCATCGTTTATCAGCTTAAGCAGAAATAAAATCCATAAAATTAATGTCAAATCAGGTATATTTTGTGATAATTTCAAATGTGCTCAGTCAGAAAACTGCCTGTTAAATACCTGACAGTACATGCAAAATCTCATTTATTTTAACTTCAGCCAATCTGTTTTGTTTGAATTGAAAAGTCAAATAGTTTTATTTTAGAAAAATGGCACCACTTCATAGGAAACATATAAGTCAATGTACATTAGTGTAGGACTTGGGTTTCTTTGGTTGGTAACATCTGCATACGCTCTAGGACACAAGATTTTAAGCCCCAGCACTGTTTCTCTTTTGCCCCTACAGTCCACATGATGCTGACTGACACCTCACGACTTTCAGCCACAGTCTAAATTTCCTCCTTAATTTGATTACTCCATAATGAACCATAGCTAGTTCAGCAGAGAATACAGAATCTCCATTCTACTTTAGTGCAAATTTTAATTTATCCATCCAAATAAATGACAGAAATAATCCTCACAACTTAGAAGTATGTGTTAGTACTACACGTCTTCTTGGTATTATTTGATTTACATCTTGTTAGTTCAGAGAAATCCTGTATCTCTCACATACAACTCTAAAAACTGGGGATGTTGCCCAGGGTTTGCAGAGTAAACAATATACACAGTGTTTTTCCCTGCTGTACACACCCTGTAACTTAACTATATCCCAAACATGCTGCAATCATTTAAAGAATATGCATCTCGGCTTTCATTCGAAAACCATTTGAGCTTGAAAACCATACATCTGTAAATCTGAGTCAGAACCATTTCAACTTATTTTACTGAGGCCAAGGGGAAGACAGAAGAGTGACAATTATCTAATGTTGCCTTTCCTGACCCCAGCAGAGTCTGTGGGAGTTCTCCCAGTGAGTTCATGAAGTTGAAATTTTGACCTGGGTTAGTTCCAGCCTTTGAAGAGCAGAGGGTGAACAGCACCTGCAATCTCTTTTATATGGTTATTAAGACATGGGGAAAACAAGTATTCCTTCCCAAAATAAAAGCCACCTCTGGCATCTTTTTGAGGCACCCTTATGACTCAGATGGAAAAAGAAATTTGAATTACCCCAAAGACAAAGAAAGGAATTGGATTCTGAAAAAGTGATATGTTTAGTGTATTTTACTTAATTTCATCAGTTGTAAAACTCAACCACAGTAAAAATGTCTATCAGCATCCCACAAATTATGACTACTCAAAACAAAGTGAGGCAGAGTATTTTTTCTCCAAAATTTTCCGTATCTTTCTTCTTCCTGAAAAAATTTGCCATGATGTAGGCAACACAATGAGATAATTGTGCCAGCAAAGCCCATTGAAATTCATGGCTGTGGTTTCAGTACATGCCCATAGGGTATGAGCTCATACTGCTATGAGCAAGAGCAAATTTTAGAGGATCAATTGCAAAATAAAATTCCACTGAATTTCTAAAAATACTTACTCATCCCTTGCCCTTTCTCTCTTTCTGTACCACAAGCCAAATGTAATGGCTTTCTTATCTTTCCCTTCTGCTCCATAGGTACCAGCTGCCTTTATATCCCACTGAATGAAATAATTAAATAAATCCCAGAATAGTCATTCTTAACTTTTTTTCTGCCAGTAATGAAATCTTCTCTCATTAAAAAAAATATCTCTGGCTGTGCACCTTGCTGTGATTGGTAGCATGATTTCTGTGTATTCAAAGGCAATATTTCTCACAAGTATTAGCACTTGACTTTACATTAGTAAATTAGTAGGTGTTAAGTCTGCAAATATTCCTCCTGGTGTAAGTATTTTATTACTGCTCTCTTTCTTCTCTCGAAAAAAAAATCCAATAAAAATTATTTTGTATCATTGCTGTATTTCAGCTAGCGGAATTGTTTTCACCTTGTTTTGCTGTTTTGTTAACCTTCACCCAAATACTTGCATAGCACTAATATAGTAAGTGAATTAATTTTAAAAAGTGAGAAATCTGATTTCATTCCAACCTGAGGGAATTCCAAACTATCCATATATTTTCTAAAAAGTATTCTAACAGACATGCTGTTAAGAATATTTGAGCTTTGGTGCTAATAGGGCTCTACAAAACCAGTGATGCAGAACCCAGGGATCCAGAAGAATGACAGCATCCTGGCAATTGCCCTGCAGGAAAATAGATAGGTGGACCCCTACCTGGTCGTCAAACTATTTCTATTCTTTTTCTCATAGCTTTTTAAAGTAAAATGCACTTAACACGTAAGATGTGATTTTTGAGCTAAAAAGGGAGGGGGAAATTATAAAAAAGATTATGTTCTTCGTCTATCATGTTGGGTAGCTGAGGATGATGCCTTCAGAGATTCCTTAGTCTCATCCACATTGATCATTCTTAATTTCCTTGCTGGTTTACAACCTAGGTGCCTAGATTCAAGAATTGTAGCTATTAGTTGTGTTGTCTGTGTAATTACTCTAGACCTTGATCTCAATGTTTAATACTGAAATTATTTTAAAAGCAGATCTTTCAACATGGTGTGATATTTTATAGCTACAGCTCTGGTAAATAGCAAGTGATTTCTATTGCCTGGCATTACTTTTAAAATAAAACAGCCTTTTCTTCTTGCAGGGGATGACGACAGATTGCCACTCTCTAGTTCTTTTAAATTATGCATATGCCTCATTTTAATAATATGTTTATGTCTCAGTGACTTTTAATAAATGGTGGCATTGAAACCTTTGTGGACTGGGAGTTTTTCTGGGCCAGAGGTGGAAGATGGACAATAAAGATTTGCTGTTTTGAAGCTGTCATATATGGGACAGTCTCTAGATTTGCCAGGCTGCATATATTGAATAAAAATGCTACATGTACTAGTTAATGTGGTATGTGCCAGGTACCAGAGTTATAAGGCATTAGGTCAGATATAAACACAGGAGTCAAACAGCAAGGCATTGTTCAGAAATAAATTGAGCTGTCTGGCCCTCTTTGGGACAGAACACACTCCCTTAATAAAATATTCCGTAGATTTTACTCCACTAGAAAATGAACAGCAAGAGAATTAAGCCTTCTGCAAAAAGTTATGCTTCTGATGCAAACTGCAGTTTAACTAGCAATGGATGCAGACATGCACCACACATACTAATCACTAATATAAAAATTAATAGAATTTCTGAAAAGCCTCTTTGGAAAAAGGCATTACCACTGAGAGTTAAGTTCAAAGTAATCTAATAGAACTGACTATGCATGAGGACCAAATTTTGGCATCAATTATGTTTACTTGCTAATTTCTACAAATATTCTCCAGTATAAATACATCAGGAATAATGATAATAATAGTAATATGACAACATCGCCAACAGAACAACAACATTAATTATAATAACAGTTACAATATTCATTTTCATAATAATAATAATAGTACAATTACTGTATCAAATTCATAAAATAAATCTGAGCTGCCTAAAATGACAATTCAAATGACAACTTAAACATAAAAGTCTCTGACCTTTTATAATTTCTGCCTTTGGTCTGCATTATCCAGTAATGACACAGGAAGAAAATATTGTCAAATAATGAAAATAAGGTTATTTTTAAATCATTTCCAAGCTGGATTGAGGAACAGTCCTGGAAAGCTTAAGAAAGCCTATTCTCACTGAATATTTGCAGTTCAGCTTTTAAATGAGTGATCTAAATAAACAAGCCAGCAAAACCTTTGATTTAGTGACATCTCAGGTTGAGAATCACAGTGAAATCATAAATGTTTTAGCATTGGAATGTTATTATCAAAAGCTTACTGGTGCTGAAAAAAAGAAAAGGTGCTGGGGACAGTCCAAACCAAAGTTATAATGCTTGAACTAAGAGTCATCATTCTGAAGCCAAAATATGACAATCAAAACAATGTGTTTTAGTTCTAATGCACTCTGGCAAATGCTAAATACATAAGAATTTAGCATCTTCAATTTAGCACTATCAAGTTCAAGCACCAAATATTTCAAATCAGTGGAATATACTATCTGTATGTAATTCTGAAGTCAACTATGCTGATGAACTATGTTCAGTTTTTAATAATGTGGGTGGATCTGTTTAAAAATTAAGTAAAGCCAAACAATCAAAAATTTATATGTCAGTTTATTTCAAAAAGGCAGTTTGTTCTGCTATATACAAAAACAAATCTGAAGAATATGTACCACAATAACAATAATTTACTGGATCCTTTCTCTTTTATTAATTTTGAATGTTTTAATCTAACTAGAATATTTGTTTAGAACAGCTGTTCTTGCCTTCCATCTCAGTCTGAAGGCAGAAGTTTAAAGAATTCAACCAGTCCATTCTTTGTGAAGGTCCAAAAGTGGAGCTCAGTGCAACTTTTCAAGATTTGAAACATTTGCGTCTCTCTAATCTTTAAAACATAAACAACAGTTACAGATAAACTGCAAGAAACAGACCAAGGGCACCAAATCAAATCTACCACTTCTGCTTAGAACCAAACCATATAATCTCTTTAAAAATTTCATCCATCATGATCCTAAAAATGCTTAAAGCCCTAATTTTCCTACATGCTGGATGCACAAAACATCTTGATATGGATAGAAACACATTGCTTTTTAAAAATTCATTTGCAGTTTACAGACATGTATTTTTGCATCAAGGTTATCCTTGTATTAGAGTAACTTTTATTTACTTGGAGTAATCCAGGTGGCTTGGATTGATAGGTGTATAAAAATAAATCTGTATAAATGTGTGTGTGTTTGTGTAGCCTCACACAGATATTCGTGCACATGTGTACGTACACATCCTCACACACACCCATCCCTGCAGGTGTTCAAGGCCAGGCCTCTGAGCCACCTGGTCTGGGGAATGTCTCTGTCCATGGCATGGGGTTGGAACGAGATAATCTTAAAGGTCCCGTCCAACCCAAACCATTCTACGAGTCTATGATACAAATACATGCACATATATACATATATCTATATTTACATATAGATATTTTAAACTATTTTTACATATATAGTGAATATATAGAATGGCTTAGGTTGGAAAAGACCTCTAGGATCATTGAGTCCAAGATATTGTTTTATGCAAAAGTATTGGCACTTTGTGCACAAGCATGTGTATATGTTTATGGTTTATCTTGATGGTATTAGAGGTCTTTTCCAACCTAAATGTTTCTGTGATTCTGTAATATATAAATACCCTGCTGTTGATCAGGAAAATGTGTTTTCTGTGAAGGAGAAAACAAAAGACATGGATAGATTTGCTTTCTTCCATTAGCACACATTACAGAAAAAAAACCCAAATCCTTTTACAAATACAGACTTTGGCTTGAACTCTGAATGTCATAGAATTTTTAAAAAAGTAGTCAAAACCAAGGATGGAGATGGAATATTCCTTTCTAAGCACACTTTAAAAACCCAGTTACTTATTTAAATTCCCCTTTGCAGTGTTTATCATTGTTAAATACCTGTACATTGACCTAGGAAAATGTACCTTCGAGATGTGCAGTTTGAATGAAACAGAGAAGCTCCAGAAGCAATCTTGAAATTTCAAATTCAAACACCCCAGGGTAAAAAACACTTCCAACAATATTGGCACGAGTTTAGTTCTCCCTTAGTTTGTCAAAGACATGGCGTGCATATCCATTCCCTAGCACCTTTAAAAGGGGTCTGTAGCCAGCTTGGTCTATTTTCCAGCCATATGAACCAATCACCTTTTTACGCCTTGAACTTTTACAGTTCAACAGTTGCAGAGAGTATTTTGCCTTCATCTCTTCTCACTTGGAGTGTCCATCCCTGTTATTTTCCCACTTCTAAGCCAAAAAAACCCCACAATATGTATTGTTTGTATTGGTACTCCAGAGTTGTTTCTCAAGTTGGCAATGAAACTCTGCTCTAAAGGTTTACAAATGGTTTACAATAATTCAGTAGGGATGTGAATGACAGAATTCTGCCAAAAAACATTCTCACTGCAAAATTGCAGTGTCCTTACACAGGAGGGCTAGAAGAGAGCTGCTGTTTCACTAAAACATCCCATGTAATCTTGAAAACATTGAACCCTTGAAGTCTGTTCCAGTGAGGAGGTTCTCCAGTCTGAGGTCATGACTGAGAGTTTCAGTCATGAAACTGAGAGTTTCATCAGTTTTCCATATCATTCTGGTATGGATGAAAACATTGTTACTCTTTTTTGCATTGCAGCAAGTATTTATTACTTCACATCCTGGCACTCATCTGGAGGAATTAGTCTTTCTAATGGTTCTATTGTTCCTCTGCTCTGAATATAACACAGGACTGGCATTGGTCTCATCCTTCACTGCCAAATCTAGAGGCAGCTCCTGCAATATTGCACAGACCGGTGTATGAAGTATTTGTACTGCAAAATGACCCTTTTCTTCCTGAAACAACTGTGTTGGTTTTTTTTTTTTTTCACTCCTCTTCACCTTCTTAATCCCTGGTACATAAATACACATTTGCGGTCTGGAAATCCCATATCTGTCTCAAACTCTAATAGCTCTGACAGAATTTGGAAGATCTTTCAGCTGGCATTCAGTCTATAGGTTTCCCAAATGCTTTCACATTCAGCTCAGCATGAATATGCTTCTTCTTTAACATATTTTCACATGTCTTTCATTAATTTTATTGGAAGACAAAAATCTAAGAATTTGGAATTGAGACTCAGCAAAAAAAAAAAAAAAATGGAGTCTGTATTACATTGGTTTTATATCAAGAATTCTCTGTATTTGAATCTAAACTGAAAATTAAGATCTACCACAGCTTTTAGTTATAATAGCAAAATTAGTTTATCCATTCAAAATAACTCACATACTTAAGAGTAAAAAGAAAAATTAGGTTCTGTCTCTTGAACTTTTTGTGTAAATCAGATATTTTTTAATTATACTCAGATAAAAGAAACTGAAAAGCTGGAACTCAGACTTCAAGTTTATATTATTTATTCCAGCACTAAAACATTAAAAACAAACAAACAAACAAACAAAACTCTTTTACTCCAGGACATTACGGAGAGTCAGTCCACAAAGGGTATTCCTAATCTTTAACAGTTTCAGAGATTTAAGAAGCCCCAGGAAGAAAATATTTTATATTAGATTCTTCAAGATGGAGTATGACACATGGCTTAGTTCAGATTTAATATCACAGTCCTGGGATGCTGCTTATCACAGGTCAGGGTTTTCAGGAGACAACCTCATGTTTCTATTCTCAATTTTTTTGTACCAACCAAAAATATTTCAGACTACTCTGATGCAGGATATCCAAGGTATGGATTAAAATTTGGAATGGAATTTGAAATATATGGAAATCATTTATGTAAAGGAGTCCCCAAATAGTCACGGGAAATCTAACAGCATAATTAACAGATTAATGCAAATTTAATAATTTAAATTGACATTCATCGTCTTACTTGGCCAATCTAAATGAAAATGAAATATTTAAAAATCCAATATATTTACCTTTTCTAACTCTCGGAAAGGACATTATATAGTCCTCTCTTGGGAAATTGCTAAGAGGCTTTTTCAGGCACAAAAGACCCAGTGAGTCCTTAAAGTACTAAAAGCCATCTTAGCTTTCAGATAAAAATCCTAGCTTTTCTGAAAAATAAAAAAAAAAGTTGAAGTCTTTACTCCTATTAATCATACAGAAAACATCTACAAGAAAACACTGTGCCATCTACAAGAAAACACTGTTAATATTTTTTTCTTTCAAAGAAGGAAAACACATCCAGAAATTAAATAATTTCAATTTTTGTGTTGCACTGTCTTTCTTGTATTCTCTCTTTTATTAAAATTAATAAGGGTTTGCAATCTTGTGATTTCTAATAATATTTGTAGAGCTGTGTGTGTGTGTCGGTTCTAAACTGACTCCCTGTTTGCACTCCAGCTCCTTCAGAGTGGTTCAGCATCTGGGAAAAAAAAAATTAAGGGCCCATTTACCAACTATTCCCCTGCTTTGCCTATTTCTAAACCAAACTCACATTTTTTTAAGAGTTTGGAATGTTTTTAATTTTATTTAAAACGTGTAATTTTGCTTATATTTTCCTCTGAAAGATCCATAAGAAAACAATTGGGAAAAGAGCCTGAAGAGAGATATAGTATTTTTTTTAGCTCAACTGTAAGCAACAAAGAGCTAAAAACCTCCCAGATGTATTGTAAGACAAGATCAGGGACAAGGACAGTGACATTCATCTCACATATCTATGCAGGTATGTAATAGTTTTCTACACTTGATAGAGTCACTCTTTCTATACAGTCAATACCAATAAACAAGGTGGGTGCAGCTCAGATTACCTTTCTCCTTTATGAAGAGATTAAGTGTTCCCTAAGTTTCCACTCTTCAAAAATTTCAAACAGTTAACTATCTCAGGTGTCAGTTAGGAGGCCACAGCTGTTAAGATAAATCCCATTCAGGCTATCCTCATTTCTTTGAACATATTTATTGGTTTCTGTGTCCCTGCAGTGAGACTGAACCTATTACTGACAGCTTCAAAATCCCCACATTGCTCTGCAATGTGTAATATGTATAAACAAGTTCCAGTAAAGCTTAGTTTAAATAGCTTAGTTTAAATCAGCTTCAGTTTGGGTAATCTGTCTTTAAAGGATGGAACTGATTCACAATGTTATATTTTCATTGACCTTAGTGAGGTGAGGATGCCACCCACAGCTCTCCCGAGTGATTTTTTTAATAAATTCCAATTGAACAACAGATTGCAAGTGTAATAAAGAAAATTTAACAGTAAATTGCAGCCAACTGTGAGCAAGTAACAAGGTCAAATATTCCAGTTTTAGGGGGATTAAATATAAAGAGACTAATGTTTTTCTTCCTACCCTCCCTCTATAGGGTCTTTCCTTTTAGATGGATTATACAATTGTTGCTTTTTTTCTGTCAACTGACAAGTCAATCCTCTCCCTCCACTAAAATTAAGTTTGAAACAGGATTACTTTTGCTTGTTTAAATCAGGGTGGGGATAGGGGTGGGGTGGGGATGGGGGCATGGTGGAGTTTGGGCTGAAATAAATATTTCTCTTGGATCTCTGTTGCATTTACCAGGGTGTCTCAGATTATTTTTTTCTTCTGAGTGTTGAGCTACGTCTCCTACCTTCTCAAAAAGTGCCAAAACTGCTACATCATGGGTATTCTCTCACTCAGTACTATGAATGTCTTCTTCTGACACATTTTGTCTTGCAAAAATTATGAAATATTTAGAAAGAGAAACCATTCTGAGGGAATGCATTAATGCTTAAGCCAACAAACAATTCCCCTTGGCTTTACATTCTGTTCAAAAGAAAACAGATAAATGAGAGGCAGGGGAAGAATCAGCTCAAGCAAGTGAAAAGCATAAAGGATAAGGGATTATTCTGAAAGGCTGAAAATCCCTGTTCAAATATCTGCAGGATGCTGGAAATACCTGGGAGTCATGAATGAATGGCTTGTATAAAAGATAAAGCATGAAATGCACTGCCTTCAACATGCCACTTCCAAAGCTGACCCTGATTTTATCCAGAAGAAAATATTTGGTAAACTCAGGGTCTGAATAGCTTTGGGACTAATGGCATTACATTTTTCAAGAAATAAAGTATTTACAGATGCACAGATGCATGTTCACACTTCTACATACTGTTTCCAGCTTTCGTTTGACATTCAGTTGCTGAAATGTGCTACTTAGGCAGATGCTTGACATCCAAAGCTTCCCTTGAGACCAATACTTCATAGCACATCAGATTTTGGCTGGGCCAAATGAGATTTCTGAGATCCAGCTCTTCTGAAGTTTAGAGTTCTCTTTCTAAATACAGGTAGCCAGAATGGAGTAACCTGAATTAGATGTCTTTTATACAACCCCATCTTAAATATATTACTGCTGTATTTAACTGTTCTGGAAGCTTCTGCCAGGCAGTGTTCTTTGGTTCCCCAAGCCAAGTGATGCAGCGTGGCTAGAACAGGCTAATACTTTCCCTAAAGCACTCTGGTGAAACCACACTACGTAGCACTTGAGGGACACTCATCTTTCTGGCTCCAGATGCTCTGTCTGTTCTCCCAATACACATTTACACTACGTGTGGGTTTTCCAGTAAAGAGTGTGTGAAATGCCATTAGAGATGTGTTGCTGAAAATGTGCAGGGTTGGAGGCTTGGTGGGGTAGTATGAAAAGACAATGTGGCATAAAGGGAGTTGAATCTGGTGCAGCTTCATCTCTGTGGTTTGTTGGAGAAGCCTTGGAGCATGTTCTCTTCATAATAAAGCAGGAAAATTGACTGACAGCCTTACAGATTTTCCTAACTCTTTCTTTCCAAATAATAAATTTGATGGAATTACTTTGGATTTGTCTGGTACTGTGGATCAAGTCAGTTCATTCTTAATTTTATTTAGGATAATATATAGATGACACACAATCTTGGATTTTTTCAAAGCAACTATATGACTTCGCAAATCTTACACAAATTCACATTCTTCCCTTTTTATTACCCCTACATGTCTTTGAAGAAGATGTCATCTGACTGTTATTTGGCACTCTTAGTTGCTTTCAGAATCATTACATTACAATTAATTCCCCTTTCTAATAGTGTGGTTTTGTCTGACATCTATTTCTTATAGGATTATAAACATCAGAAGGAGATGAGCTTGATTACAGTGTCAGGTACCACAGTGTAGTCCACAGCACAGCACAGCTGTTGACACCTGTACTAAATATATAAACTGCTGTACATACCCAGGACTTGTGTCCTGAGCAATCTAAAGGACCTTGAGTAAATTTGTCCATTTCAAATTATTACCAGTTAAGGACAAAATTGATGTCAAATGAAATCAAATCCAGACAATTCTTCCACTGAGTGAATAAGTATAAATAGTCCTTAACTTCTCTTATAGCTATTTTAGAATATCAAACTACTACTACCTGAAGTTAAAATAGCAAGGAAATTAAAGTAGGCCTCCTTTCATTTCCATTTCTGCCCCCACCTTGTGCAAGAGTGGAATAAAGATGTAGACCCAGATTGGAAGAATATCCATACACACCCTGTGGAGATTTTGATCTGGCCAGACCCAACCCTTTCCCAATCTCTTGAACTACGAAGATGCAGGAGTTTGTCACTGCAGCTCAGTGATAACTGCAGAGGCTGAGCAGGGCTCAGCAGGTTTGGTGCAGAGCTGTGCTAGCACAGCTCCCTGACAGATTGGAGCTGGCTCCCATCCACCTACCCTGGAGTACAGACAAAACAAGTTCACATCTCTCTGCACGTGTTCATAAAAGCCAACGCACAGCTGCACAGCCCAAAAGAGGAAGGGAGTGGCTCAGGCTAGAGGCTCACCCTGCTTCCTACACATTCACTGCCTAAAAAAGGAAAGGCAGCTCAATATTCCGGAGGGGGAAAAAAAAAAAAAAGCTCTGGCTTGACTTGTTTGATGACACAACAGACAGAAAGTTGTGCAAGAAGTTTGCATTTCAGAGAGGTATGGAGCTGCACTTCCCTGCACAGAGAGCCAGGGCTAAATGGCACGGCTTATCCTTCAGGGTATGATTCCTGCATTAGTCTTTGAGCCTCTATTAGGTCAGCCAGCTGTGAAAAGAAGGAGAAGATGGTTGGTGAGAAGGGGAAAGTAAAGAAAGGCACTGTGCACATGTATTTGTCTCCATATTTCTCCCATATGTACACTACAATTTTATTTCTTTCAGGTAGGAGGGAAAATCTGTTAACAATTTGGTTTTGCGTGTCTTGTATTTGTGAATTCTATTTCATTCCCTGTAATGGTAAAATTTACAATAAACAGATCTTATATATAATTTTCATGAATTTCAGGTCACCTTCTTGGTCTCAGCTTTAATTTTTTCAGGCAATTTAAACTAAATTCAAAGAAAAATAACATTATTGCTATTACTAAAAGAAACACAAACAAAATAGCATCTGTGGAACAAACATATACAAATTTATTCCTTCTTGGCTTGTTTAAAAGCTATAAGAGCTTTTAAAAGTGTGAATGGAGTGAAGATTTTAAGATCAGCTGCAGAAGGACAGAAAATGACTGAAAGAGCCTAATGTTCATGAAACTACAATTCTATGAAATCAGTGGACAAGGGAAGAGCAAATGATGTGCTCTACCTAGACTTTTGTAAGGCCTTTGATAGGGTCCCCCGCAGCAGTTTCCTTCCAAATTGGCAAGAGAGAGGCTTAATGAAGGGAATATTATCAATATAGATTGATAAGGAATTGGGTGCAGGAGCAAATTCAAAGAGCTGCAGTCAATGGCTCTGTGGCCAAATGGAGATCAGTAACCAGTGGTGTTCCTTAGGGGGTAATATTGGGGCCATGATTGTTTAATAGGCTTATCAATGATCTACAGAGTGGGACCAAGTGCACTCTCAGCAAGTTTGCAGATGACACCAAGGGGGTGCAGTGGATACTCTGTCATCTGAAACCTCAACAAGCTCAAAAAGGGGGCCTGTGCAAACCTCATGAACTTCAACAAGGCCATGTACAAAGTGCTGCACCTGGTTCAGGGCAATCCCCAGTGACAATATGGCTGGGAGATGGATTTGAGGGTATTGATGGGTAAAAAAATTGGACATCAGTTAGCAATGGGCACTTGCAGCCCAGAAAACCAACCATATCCTGGTCTGCATTACAGAAAGATGTCCAGAAGGTCAAAGGAGGTAATTCTGCCCCTCTGTTCTGTTCTTCTGAGGTCCCACCTGAAGTACAAAGTTCAGGTCTGGGGTTCCCAGTACAAGCAACACATGGATTAGATCTGTTGTTAAAGCAGATCCAGATGAGAGCCGTAAAAATATCTGAGGACTGAAGCACCTCTGTGTTGAAGACAGGTTAAGAGAGTTGGGGTTGTTCAACCTGGAGAGTAGAAGGCTCTGGGGAGACCTCAGAGCAGCCCTTAATATATGAGGGCTTATAAGAAAGATGAAGAAAGAGTTTTTACCAGGGTCTCTAGTGGCAGAATGAGGCAAAAAGGTATTTAATCTAAAGATGGTATATTGAAGTTGGGCATAAGGAAGAAATTCTTTACTGTGAGGGTGGTGAGAAAACTGCCCAGAGAAGTTGTTTAAGGGCATGTGTTAAGAACCCATCCCTGGAAGTGTTTAAGGGGAAGCTGGGTGGGGTTTTGAGCAGCCTGATCTAGTGAAAGGTGTCCCTGCCCATTGCAGGGGAGTCAGAACAAGATTACCTGTAAGGTTTCTTCCAACCCAAACCAGTCTATGATTCTGGTAAAAATGCAGCTCATTAACTTAATGAGGTAGCTTTTGTTCATCAGTGAAGATTTTGTCCTCAGTAACAGGCAATTAAAGTCACTGAAATATCTGAGTACAAACAATTTACTGCAAGAATTGGTCATTTTTATTTCTATGTCCTTGCATCAATTAAAAAGGTTGTTGTAGGTTCAAAAGTTAGTCACTTGATTTCTTCACAAGATGAGAAATTTGTTTAATATTGTGACTTGATGTCAAATAACAAGGGTTATATATTCTCATCAAGTTGAAGGGGTTTGAATTTGCAATAATTTACAAATAACCTTTCCAAATTTTCTAGAAATTATATCAAGATTTATCACTTATAGTTCCAAGCAAAATGGAATTCCTTCCACTGCTGGACATAATTTATTATCCACAGAGATCTGCAAATACCGAGGAAAGAAAACTTAAAAATAAAAAATGTGCTTGTACTTCTTGAGGTTTAAAACCTCAAAAATTACCAGAAGTAGGGTAAAAAAGCAAAAATAAATTATGGAATTTAAAATGTTTTATTGACTTTCTTAACCCATACTTTCTTAGGTTTTTCTCTCCCAGTATGGAATGATAATTTTTAATTTCTTTTTTTCATTTTTTTCTTTAAATAAAATATATTTTGGACTCTTTTTAAAAATGTGATCTCACCAGGTTTGCAAGAATGCATTGTTGGAACCATATATACCACTCATTGTATAAAGGAACATTTATAAAAGAGAAACCAACACTATTTCTCTTTTGCCACTTCTAGAAGGAAAAGCTTAAATATCCACCAAAGGCACAGCACACACCTGAAAGACTTCTTTGTCAGAACAATGACTGTTTCTAAAGGCCAGTTCTTAAGAAAAAGAAATTAGCAGCTCAACATTGTTCAGAAGGCTAAAAACAGATGTAGAAAAAATGTAAAAAGCAATTTTCAGACACAGATTACACAAAGAGCTGACTGTTATTTCTTGCTGTGTCTATGATTGTTAAGGCAATTTTTGCTTGTTTTTGGTTAAGATTTCAATCAGCTATTTTTTTTTTATTTTATAGATCATACACCAATTATAATAAGCTCCAGATCTCTGATTTGGCAATAGTTTTCTAAACAAAACAACACAAGCAAAAGACAACACCATTGCAAGACACTCAATAAGTCTGGAGTGATTTAAATCTACTGCTGTCTGGAGAACAACCACTATGTTTTCTACTCTGAATTCTCCATAACCAGGAAACCTTGCCTGAACACTCCTTTAAAATGCACTTTTACATGTACTTTAAGATGTACTTTTACATTAGGTGTTCTCTGCAATAGATTCTAACAACGATTCTGAATGATAAAGGTCAAAGGGTTTGACTGAGGCCAACTTGTATTTAGTTTTAATCATATAGAAAATTAGCATATCATTGATAAATCCCTGTTATGTTAATACTGAGAACAGAAGAGTTTTGGAGTGTTTACACTACTGCTAAAAGGTAAAAAACCAGCCAGGACTGAAATGAACCATCAGGGCAAAAAGAAAAAACCTGCTCTTTCATTTTTATGTTCAACTACAAGGTTTTTTTCTTTCTGCCAGTGTGCATTACAGCTTCCAGACGTCTCAGTGCTGTTCTTTTTCCTCTTGTTGTAGCTCTCTCTACTTGAGTAATAACACACAAAGAAAGACTGGTTTATGGATTAATCTCATGAGACACTGAGCTTGCTATAGAAGATGTTGGGAGGTGGACACAGCTTTTCTAGTGTTTATCAATATGAGCTGAGGGAGGACATTGCATATTAAAATACCTGTGAAAAAATGAGGGTTCTGGGCACATCAGTAAAGATACAGAGAATAGTCAGTATTTGATCCTAAAATCATATTATGAAAGATCTTGTAACAAAAAATCAGTATAGGGTTTGTTTTTCCTTGCCTCTAAAGTTTCATTTTCTATAGTGCATCTGTGCCACTAGGAAGCTCAAAGCAGCCTAGCAACAGTTAGTACACAATTTAAGTGTGGCAGAAGCTACAAATTCCAGTTGTTATGATTTCTGGGATAAGGCCATGAGAAAGAAAATATGCTCAGATCACTGCTGAGTATGAAGTGGCTATTCACAGCTCGGTATGTCAAAAGAGCCAGAATAACCTCAGCAGTCTAGTCAGCTGCATTATAAAAAGGAAAAAAATTCCATATCAGCACCTTTTCCTTGCCTTTAATCACCATACATTATCTCCTACTAAAGAGGCAGCACAGTAATTCAAGTAAACTTTTAGACTTCAGCATATATTTGCATATGATAAACTAGAATTTGTAAAGATTAAGGATTAGCTTTGACTGAAGCTATGGTAGCACTTCCCCAGTAAAGCTGCAGATACTGTGAAGCACAGCATTCCTCCACAGGAGAAGAAGCCCTTGGACAGAGAAGTGCAGAGATATTCAGAGTTTCTGAGCACATCCCTGACTAGCAGAACGGTAAAGAGGAGAGGGGAAAAAGTCCCTGCCTCTCTTTCAAAGATTTTCTGTTTGGCAATCTGCTCAGAGGCAGACACAGCAGTGTGAAGTAGCTGGAGGGGGATGTGAACAGAGGCAGGAAGACCCAGTCTTTCAGTCACCTACACAATACATGATCACCAGGTATAGGTGCAATTCCTCAGATGCCTGAGAACTGCTTCACTTGGTCCTCTGAAAAATGCCCAGATGAGCTCTTCTGCTTACACCTTGATGAGGTTAAGTAAAGTTAGCTTTTGGTCTTTATCTGCTGGAAGAATCATCAGGGGAATCATTCTCACCACCCCACTTTAATATTTATCTGGAAAGGGTGAGGCAAAAAGGCAATTAGAGTCAAAGAGAGAAAGAAGGTACTTTCACTGCATTGCCCCAGACTTGTTAGCAGGATTAGTAGTCAGTAACAACCCAAGAAAAGCACATGGAAGAAGAATACAGACATATGAAGAATAAATTAAAGAATAGTGTCCTAAGAGATATTTGATTAAAATTCCCTATGCAATAGTATATAAACATACTGAGATTAAATACTTACAGTAGTAAGGATCAAACACCAAGGTTTATAACACATTTTTGGCAGAGGAATGTGAAAACAAATCAATGCCTGGTGGCCTACAGATGCCTAGCAGGATGGTTCTATCTTCCAGTGAAATCAGGATAACTCAGAAACTTCTGAAAATCCCATTAAGTGCTTTGGTATTAGCTGTGTGTGTCTACATTGCATTTGAAAATCTCTCAGCTAAATCATCAATCAAAAACCACAAGATAGCAGACAACAAATGATTACAGTTCTCACCACAGTTTCTATTTCATCCAGGAAAAAGAAAAAATCAGAAATATGAAAAATAAAACATTACCATTTTATGAGTTTGTAATGACACAAAGAATTTCACATCTGTTTTTTACAAAAAAATATAGTGTACTATATCCCCAAAGGCAAATAAAATACAAAATGGATATACAAAAGCACTGAAGCACATTCAATATTTTTACAAGTCTGCTTAGGGTTCATTAAACTTAGCTAAAGTTACAAAGTTCAACCGAAACTTATTGTGACCCTAATTATTATTAGAAAAAGAGCATGGCCTTCTTTTCTGCTGTGAGTGGCAAATATCAACATAGATGTCACTGGGCTTTCCTATTTGTGTCATGGCCAGTGTCCCCACACAGTTACGGGACACCCTGTTTGATGCTGGGCTCAGTCATTTACCCTCAAAATTCCCAGCCCCAAATAAAAGCACACCACTTGCATCATAGGATCAGTGACTCATGCCATAAAATCAGCTTCCTCTTTATTTGGACATTGAACAACTGGCTTGACCCAAGATGCAACAACTGTTGCAAAAGAAAAAAACCAAAAACCCAGCCATTTCCCTTAAGTACAAATAGAGCTGGTAATAACAGACGTCAGCTTAAGTGGGTAAACAGGGTCACAGAACCATTTACATTTTGTTTGGGGTGTGAATTTTTGAAGTTCTGTGTAGATTTTAAAGAAATGCAATTATTGTACTAGAAAAGGAGGAGACACAATCCCATCAATATTTACAGAAACAATAGGTCTCTTAGCTAAGAGAGTTCAAAAACCTCACACCTTTATGTTGGAAACTGAATTCCTGACTACAAATAAATTTGCTGTCAAAAGCACAGGGAGCAAGCAATTTAGAATATGTTGCAGATGTAACAATCAATACTCATTTTAACCTGACTTGACACCAATGCTTCAGATATTCAAACTGATTTTAATTACTGTTTTTACTTATAAATTAAATCTTATTTTAACTTGCAAAGGTTGTAATTGATGCCAAATCAAATATCCCAGCTATTTCTCCCACTCCAGTCCCCAGACTTAGATAATGCCCTGCATGTTTTATCTGTGCTCTTCAGCAGACCCATAAATATTCAGGAAACAAATTTCTCTTTTTCTGTTACCATTATGATTTTCCTTTGTATACACCTGCACAATCCCATTACCTTCATACACATCCTCAGACACAGCTTTGTAATGTTACTGAAGATAATGACCATGACATGCCAACTTATTTATGAAAAAGCAGAAATGTAAATCATACTCCTTTGGAAAACAAAAAGAAACAAACAACAACAACAACAACAACAAAAAACAACAACAAAAAAAAACCCTGAAATTATCATTGCAAAGAGATAAGAACACAACCAATGAAAGATAATTATAGGGCTGGACCACCATGTCCATGAAGAGTGGCTGAGAGAGCGGAGCTCATTCAGCCTGGAGAAGGCTGCAGGGAGACCTTGGAGCACCTTCCAGTATCTAAAGGGGGCCTCAAGAGAGGTGGGGAGGGACTTTGTACAAGGGCATGTGGTGACAGGACAAGGGAGAATGGCTTCAAACTGCAAGACAGCAGGTTCAGATTACAACTATGAAGGAAATTCTTCACTGTGAGAGTGGGAAGACACTTGACCAGGTTGCCCAGAGAAGTTGTGGATGCTCCATAGGCCAGGTGAGATGGGACATTAAACAGTCTGATCTAGTGGCAGCTGTCCCCGCTCATTGCAGAGGTTTGGAACTAGATCTTTAAGGTCCTTTCTAACCCAACCATTTTATGAATACATGATTCTAGAAATGTCAATTACTATATAGTTTATTCATATCAACCCAATGCATTCAAACTATGCTCAGAACCATATAATGCTGCAGAAGGATAGTATCAACTGACAAAATTTAGTTCTCTATAAAGTGGAAATAAGCACAGATTACAGGTTTTAGTGGAGCTAATAACCTATTTCTGGAATAGAAGTGGGACTCAATGAAAATAAAATCCTTAGCAAAATAAAACAGGAACTACTGATAACCTTTAAGCTTCAAGTTATTGTTGTGATTTTCCATAGTGAGTCAAACACAATCTCCTAGCAGAAATGGGCTTTTAGCAATTGACAGAAACCTTGCTGCCAAACATTTCAAAAATTCACATGGTCAAGCATAGAGGTGTATGATAAAACATCTTGAAATATTTTTGCATCTCTACCAGACAGATAGCAATTGAGTGTGTAGAACTATAATTTTCCCCCCTCCAAGAGCTGCCTGGTACAGAGAACTGTCTTTGTCAACAGAAAAATTCCAACTTGAAAGTTCAAACCTCTATCAATGCTTGCTGCCAACACTCAAAAGTGAGAAATACAAGAGTTAGGCACATCAGTGGAGTAAGGGGGTATTGTAAAACTATTCTTTTTCTTCATGCCCAGCATTCCCAGCACTGGAGCCCAGACTGCCATGGAAACCTGTGCTGAGTCAGGCAGGGGAAAGCTGCTGGTCTGCTCTCACAGTCATGGGACAGATTCCTTTCCCCTGCACCATCAGAAATCCACATACATCCCACTGTCTTTGATGCAATTATTAGGCCTGCATCTGTACTTGCTGAGAAATTTTGGCCTGTGACATCTTAGATGCTATTTTTGTAGTCACAAGGCCCCAGAAGTGGCTTGTATGAAAGGGTACTTTTCTTAATAATTGTGGCCATCTCCTAATATTATATTATATTATATCATGGCAGTGGTTGATCCAGAAGATATTTTTTAAATACTCAGATATTATGTGAAATATGTCTGTTTTCACAGTCCCAACAGATCTCAAAGGCTCTAAAAATCATACCCAGACTTCATTAGGAGAAAACTGATATCATCCCACTGAACTGGCTAACTGTACCATCCATAGTCAAGGTATTCAGAGCTGCCAATACAGGTGATACAGCCCATCATCTGCTAATCTTATATATCCTCTCATGAGCATGTAGAAAAAATCTGCCACTACATGGCACGGAAAATGATTTAATTCTTTTACCCATACAATTATGGGAAAGTTCAATAAATGACTTTCATTTTGATGTGAGGATTCCTTCTTTATAATAGATCTTTGTTCTGGCATCCCCTTGCCAAAAACTCATACAGTTTATGAGCTGTATGAAAAAAAGTCCTTATTCTTTCTTACTCAAAATACATAATGTCTATTGTCACAGCCTATAAGCCATTCAGTGGAACATGTTTATCTGTCTACCTATTAGGTATATGAGGAAAAAAGCACTGCATGTTTTGATCCCTTATACAGAGTCAGTGCATTACACTTTATAGTTTTCTAGGAGATCTCAGTTCTGTAGCTGTGCTACCTTTCCAGAATTTCTGTTGTGTTGGAATACAGCCACATACATGGCATGAAACATACATTTTTCTAACTTAGCACACTATTTTTCTGGGAGGAGGTTTGAAAAATATTGTATCCATACCAGACCAGAGGGAAAATGTAGGCACCACTGTACACAGTACTTTCAATTAATTGAAATTTGTCCAGGACCATAGGGCTAATTTCTCTGTTCTTGCTAATCACTAATTTGGCTAAGTGCTAACCTCTGCAATTTTGCAAGTCTTCAGATGTTGCAGAAGTGTTTTCATTTCTCAAGATGAGACCTTAAATAAATTATATGGTACTTAATAATAGCACATGATCAACTTTATGTCTCATCCAGCTTTATGGATCATCACCAAACTACCAGAAGAGAGTATGATCAATTTAATTACTAAGTTTGAAGAAGACATACTTATTAATCCTCATTTTCAGAGCTCCCATATGTCTGCTTGCTCTGTGAGTTAATGTCTCCAGGCATGTCATGCTAGCTGATATAACTACATCAGTTCTCTTAAGACAATAAAATGAAATGCTAGAAAAGTGATCCCTTTCCAAATGAAAAACTTTCTGACAGACACAAGATCTTATCTTCTCTTTAAACCTCCTCTTTTTGTCTAAATTCCAGTTAACTAGGAAATCCATTATCTTTCATGGCACCATCATCATGGCAGAATCCCTGTAGGGATGTACTTCTAAGACATTGTTTTCATACCATATAAAATCAGCCACACTGCTCTGAGAGTCCATCTGCCCAGTAATGTCTCCAGAAATGTCCACCTGTGGAAACAGCAGGAAAATAGAGAATCAAACCAAGCTGCTATGATATTTCACCCATAATATTCTGTTTGCCTCAATCTACTTTCAGATATATTTATAAGTGCTCCTTCAATCTATCTGTTAATACATATAAATGTTTTGTAAACAAAGCATCTTTTGGCAAAGAACTACACAGTCATAAAACCTGTTGCCTGAAGAATCACTGCTTTTTGTTTGTTTTGAAATTTTCTGAGATGGTACTAGACAGGGACCATCTGATGAAGCTTGTACTGGAAAAAACACGGATAGATCCCTATCTATCTTCTCAGTGGTGCTAATTATTTTTCTGATCTTTATCATACTCATAAACTTTCTCTTCTGTAGATTGAGGAGGATCAACCTGCTCAGCTGCTGCTTTTGTGAGAGTTGTGTTACATCTTCATTCAACCTTATTGCCCTTGCTCCTTTTTTTTTTAGGATACCAAGGTAAATACATTATAAAACAAGGAATCATGCACTAGCTTAATCATGATTTTTAGTTCCTTTATTTTCCTAAGAATTCTTCATATTTTATTTACCTTCTTGACCACTGACAGACTGTGAGCTGTTTCCACTGAACTTCTGTATCAGTGAGGTTAAAAGAATCATAGAAGTAGTTCAGTGTATTTTAAACTTGTGACTACTAGAAGTCACAATATGCTAAGCTGTCCTAGTAATAACTGTATGACTTTATAAAAGAGATTTCATTGCTGAATTTATCTGTTGTGTTTCAGAGATGGGAGAGAGACATTGAGCTGACAAAGGAGTTATCACCTACAGCAGCTCAGGTACTGGAGTACTCATATCTGGCTCTACTGAGGTGTGGCCCTATGAAGAGGATTAAGTAGCATTAGACTTCCTTACACATCCTGTCTGGTAAGAGATATTTTTCTATGACACATTTGTACAGTTATATGGCATCCCCATTTAAAGCTGCCCTGGCTGTATTTTCTAAGAAAAGTACCAAGAGCTGGTTTCTACCTCTTTGCCTCAAGACATCTGAGGAAAACAACAGCACTCTCAGCAGTTTGAAATTCTGGAATGTTCATTGTCTGTTGAAATAAAAGCTCAGCCAAAAACTGGGACAGAAGCTTAGGAGTTCAATCTAGACAATGCTTCCACATTAACAAGACAGGGGATGTCTTTATGTGACTAATTTCATGGGTGTTGCAGGACTGTGCTGGTAGTCACTGGGCTCCAATGTGCTGTAAATACTCTTTTCTTTTTTAGTTGAAGAATGTATTTCTTACAGAAATTTTTTATACCTGAATTCAGAACTCCGTTGAAACAAACTGTAGCCACAGTGCCAGAATCTCCCATTCTATGCTCACATATCTTTTTCCTAGACAATGAAGGTATACATTTATGTCCTTTCTCAGAGATGTTGTTTTTTTCCTTTCTTATATGAATTAGAATTGAGGACAAAGAGTAGACACTTGCTCTTGCTGTAAGGGAGAAGGGAGATAATTCCTGCACTACCTGAATATTTCACTACCCTACTTTTAGTTAGTATTGATATAGCTCCTCCAAAGCTCCAAAAAGAGCTTTTGGCAGGAATTACTGTTCCCATGCACAGGGTGTGCAATGTTATCACTCCTCGTTAGGTTCTATTGATTCACTTTGGTTTAAAAGGAACTGAGGATGGATACTGATCACTTAAAAAGAGATCAGTGACATACTTTCTGCTTTCACAGCTAATAGTGTAACTATTATAGTCAATACTGTAAGGACTTTTAATCAGGGGCCTGAGCATAGCTGCATCGAGCAATTTACATTGGCTTATTAAAGTCAGCATTTAAATTGAGGGTAAACACTTTTAAAGTACCATAAGAGGAGGAATTCCAGTTGGATAGCTAATTTTAGCTGGAAAACCAGAATAAGGTGCAGTTTGAAGAGAAGATCAAAGAGAGAGACTTATAGAAATTGTATGGTGTACTGGCTACCAGCACAGGAAGTTACCATCAAGGCAACCAAAGTCAAAGACACAGTGCAATTACTTAAAAACACAAATGGATCCAGCATGTTCCTGCTTGGCATTCAGAGCTGTCTCTAGCCCTGTAACTCAGGCTGGAAGTGAACTCCTATTAGCAGGAAAAGTAGAGAGAGAAAAATCATAGCAAGCTTTGCAATCTGAATGTCTTTATCTTCATTAGTGAATCTTGTCAGCCTAGTAAATTTATTCCACTGCATAAATGATTGAGCAAACCTTACAGTAAACAAAGAGAAAGTGGGAAGAGAAGCACACAATATTGCAGAAGTGGCTGACTGCTTAAGAAAGATGATTTTGTTCCCCTGTCACATAAAATGTCAGTGGAAAGGTCTCTTGCATCAAGGACAATTATTTTTTCCACAATAACTTTTAGATCAGTATGATCATAGAACAAAAAGCCTGGAGGATTCACCCTGCCAAGCTACTCTAACCTTCTATAGGACACAGGCCTTGGGATTTTTATTTAATCACTACGTGCAGAGCCCTAACACCAGGACTACACATTGAAACAAAACCAGATTTTGATTCTTTGTAAGCTTTATGATCGAGTTGATTGCATTTACTGATAAACAAACATCTGAGAATGAGTCATACAATCTTCAAGCAATGATACGATACTGATCAGCATATACATGATAGTAAAGATACAGGCTGCATCTTTACCTACTCTTTTTCTGAAGTTACAGTGAGACTTGGGATGCTGGTCCATCAGTCATTCAAGCTGGTACATGTAGCACCAGCAAGTTTTGTCTGTGATAGTTTGTACCAAAAGACATTTCCCTGGTTACATTGCTGTCAGCAGTATTGTTCATTTGCTGTTTATCCCAGATCTGTTTGCAAACACTGCTGAAAAAGTCAGCCAGGTTTAAAACACCATGTATTCTTGTAATGAAATAAAATAAATCATCATGGTGAGTATTTTTTTCATGTGTAATTGGCATGCCCTCAAGGGCTTTAAAATCTTCCTAGTGCAGCTAAATAACTAAAGGTTTGGTCTTTAACAACTCTTTTTTCTGTTCTGGGAAGCATTTAAATGTTGTGAGCCCTCACGCTGACTTCAGGAAGATTGCTGGAGTTATTAATCACAAGTCAAATTTTTATTATGGCATCTGTCATTAGATAATGGCAGTATTTGCAGGAAGGACCAAATTTTCTGCAATGGTTGTAAATAAATTGAACACAGACTTGAAGAAAATTCAACTGGCCCTTGGCAAACTGGAGCATCCTTTGGATGCCAGTGCTGTAGTGATGCAGTTACTCATGAGTATTTTGGTCAAAGGGAGGCATGCAATTTAGAAGTTTTCAGGTACACATTTTATCCTGCCGTATTTCCCTGTTTCACGTTCCATATAGTCTCCTTTTCATTTCCTTATTTTCTCTGCCTCGGAAGAGTTCTCCTACAGTAGGACATACGAACATTTGTTTTTTTCCAAAGGCTCAAAAAATGCCACATTCACTTCCAAAAACCTATATCTCTTCTCAGACAGCAGTGCAGTACAGTGCTGCCAAATCCAAACTTGTGGGCTAGTTTCCTTGTTTAACAAAGGTAACCTGAAACTCTGTAAATCTTGTATAAAGCTAACATCTGCATTTATTCAGCTGAAAATTATATGCACAAGATTAGCTCCTAGCTGGTGTAAACAAGGACAGCTTCTCTGAAGTCGCTGAGGATTGCATCCACTTACACAATCTAAACACATGGTGTATATTCATCAGTTCACCTCCCTAATACAAATTTGGCCAGATTGCCATTGAGGTATTCATTCATGGAGTACTCATACATGTTCTTGTGCTATGAACAGCAGTCCCCACTTTCAAATTCAAAGACATATTTAAAAATGACTCTCAGAAAGTTTAACTATCTGCTGCAGCTGCCTTTTTGTGTACAGATTGTGCAATTCACTTGGCTCCTTCTCTCCTGCTTCATGCCCATCTACTCTTGTATTCAGAAATCCCCCATTGCTGTTTGTATATGAAAGAGAAAATCTTGTTTCCCCCTGCCCCACACACTGTCCTAAGCTTTGCTTCACAGACACTAACCATGATCAAAATTGATCAAAGTTTGACACCTAAATCTTGGCTTAAAGGCAAAGAGCAAACAGGACTAGAAGGGACAGACAAAGGGGATCAAATGGCTGGCTTGACTACATAAAAGAGAGTCACAAAAACAGGGGCAGATTATTCTTTCTATAGCACAGTGGAAGGACAAAGGGTGATCAAGGAAAGGATGGACTTAAACTGGAAGGAAACTCCAGACACGAGGAAAAATCTTTGCTACCAGGGTGCCTATGAGAACCTCTCTGAGCAGGCTGCCAGGTGACAGAAAATCAGTCCTTGGAGATTTTCAAGAGCTGATGGGATAAGGAGCAACGTGATCCTACTTTGAGGATTTAATTCTGGAGTTACTCCTGCGTTTAAAGGGGATTGATTGAGATTAAATCCTTGCAAACCTAAATCATGCCGTGACTCCACACTTTAGTTAAATTCACTTTTTATGTGACAAAAACTGTCAACAAGACAATTTGTGATTGCAGATGAGTGCTACTGTCCTAACATGAATACAATTTACAAAGAAACCCATGCACTCCTTTATCACAGATTATATTATGTATGATATATTATAATATAGTAGGATACAATGATATAATATATAGTATAATTTTTTAATTTGAGCAATCTCCAACAGATAGACAAATGTTTACATGATGTTCTGATAAAACCTACAACTTAGGCAAACATGAAGAAAGAAAAAACACTTTCAGCTTTTTCTTATAGAGTTGCTCTATAATAGTTTATTAATGTAGAGCAACAGCTTTGATAGCTTTGGAGATTCTGTTTCACCCTCAGAGATAGATTTCTAAAGAAAATGTTGACCTTAAAGAAAAGGGGAATGAGACATTGAAAGAATTGAACATTTTAGTGTCTGGGATTCTCTGTATATTTTAAATACCAAAGGATTTGAAATTCTTTTGATTAAAGATTAAAAAATGTAAGCTTTATTAGTCATGCGATCTCAATGTGCTTTTTAGATCTGCAAATGCTAATAAAACATACTTTAATTATAATTCTCTGGAGCTTGTGATGATAATTAGATATTATGTTCATGATGTTTTTCAAAAAGTGAACTTTTACTCTGAATTCCCTTCGATGCTCTTATTTACAGTTTATTTTTTTACAAATAGCATCTAAGATGATATAACGTCTAAAAGGAATCTAAGTGATTAAAAAACCCTCAAACCCTAATTTGTTTGATTCCCTTATACTAAAACACCTCATATAAAAATGGCTTTTGCTTAGATTGTGTGTGGGTGGGGGGAGCTGCTCACTGAAAGCAGATGATCTGTATACAAATTCTCTGTTTCTATGCCATAAAAATTACTAACTCTGTTTATGGAAATCACATGTATCTCATGTATTACAATTGTATAAAGGGAACACAAAACCTCCTTAAAAGTTAAATCACTCTCTTTTGATTGTGACTTACATCACTCTGCACCTGTGTAAACCACCAAACAAGGTGTGAAATAGTCAGCAGAGATTTCAAAATACCTCCTCATTAACAAAGATGCTTTAAAAGATTGTTGTCCAAAAGTAGCTTCTATGATAAGAATATAAAATTAGCATCTTTAAATATTTACAAAGTGACACGTATTTTAAAACCACCTATGAAATCAACATCCTCCCTAAGATGCAAATAATCTGACAAACTATTCAGAATGAAATATATATTCAGCAACTTGAGCATAATTTTCTTTTCAAGCACCTTTTGTGAATAGACTTGATTTTTGACAATGCCTTCATTATTCAAAAATATTTTAACCAGTCATCACCCAAAGATGAAGATAAGCATGAATGAGTCCTGCAGCTCTTTGAGAAGGCTCACAAATATCATCTATTTGCACTTTAAAAGATTTGGGGATTTTTGCATATCAGAACTGTAGTTTGAATGCTTGCATACAGAGTTTCGAATATGATAGACAATACTCTTGATAAATATTCTTTTTTTTCCCTGCAGTGACCCCTTCCAAGTTTAGCTGTTGCTAACTTCATGCCTTCTCTGGATTTGAAAAGATGTCTCGCACAAATACAGCAAATGTATGACTCTGTCTGACAAAGTAGATTTGTATGACATCAAACACAGGTATGCTCTGGTGGATGTTGCTGATGGCTTCTTAAAAGCTTTTCAGTTTTCCTTGAGTCATGATGGATTAACTTTCAAAATACACCTAAAGGCAATATAGCATTAGGTGAAAAAAGCATTGAGAGATAGATCCTTTCTGTAAAGATTCCCATTCAAATAGAGAAGCTGGAGAAAACAAGTAGTGAGGGAGTCTCCTTGTCTCCTTTTCTGTGGGAGGTAAAGCCAAGGCACATAGGAAGGGAGGTGAAGTTGTGACACACAGGAATTAGCCACCAAGATCACAGAAGAAATTTAAGACTTGTACATTCGTATCAGGTTTTTTCAGGGGTGTAGGTTGGGGAAAAGTATGTTTATTTGTTTGCTTTTCCAGAACCACAACAGTGAATAGAAGATACTTCTTAAGACTCTCATTTTTTTTTTTTACCAGACCCAGACTGAATAAAACTATTTCCATCAACCATCTAGAAACAGGAGAATGGGACACCTGGGTACAAGTCTGAAACCTGTAGGAGTCTTCAGCTTTCCTTCAGATCAATCACACAGAAGAGACTGAAGGAAAGTGTATCTGCTGGCCTATGCAAGCCGGTCACTCTTGAAGCAATGAAAGATATTTTCTTCAAAGAAAGTAGTAACAGCTCTTTCATATATGTAAGTTTCATACATGAAACTGCCTGTTTCCAAGACAATTTTAATAAAATTCCTAAAATAACGTTTCACAAAGCAGTTGTAAGTTTAAAGATACTGGAAAAAACCCTGAAATGTGTACCAGAAAAACACTGAAACTTCCTGAAATCTGTAGCTAATTTGTGATCCCAGGATGCACAATGTTTTTGATAGAGAATTAAAACTACAGAAGAGGCACACTGCCATTTTATTACAATTATTACCATTAAAAGATAATGTAAACCTGCTAGCAGCATAAAAGAGATTCCCTGGCAGAAAGCTCCCTCCTCCCAAGCAGGTACAAGCAATAGTGGACACCCATCTCCAGCTGAGTTCCACTTGCCATTTATTGCTTTTGATCTTCAAGCATGTAGGTAACAATTAGAATTACAGCAGTATCAACAAAGATCAGAAAAAAAAATTACAGGAAGAATTTTGGAGGAGCAGCTGCTGTTAGGTATGACAAATAAAAATCATACAATATTTTTCAAGCATGTATGTAAATCCACACAAGCAGCTCCACTAGTCACTCCACAGTGGAGGAAGGACAGCACTCCCAAAATCAGCCAGTCATGGAGCTGTATGATTTCAACCTGTTCCAAATAAAGACACCGGCTTGAATGCTGGAATTTATCTGGGCTCTAGTCCATCATTCCAAGTATTTGTTATCTGATGAATTTTACAAAACTCCTGTCATTTTCCCTAAAGCAGAAGAGAGAAAGAAAACTAAAAATCTGAGGTTGCAAATGCAGAATTTAATTGATATGATTTTCATCTGTAACAGCAGGGATTTCATTATTGATACTGAGATATTATTGCCTTGGGGAGTGTATTGAGTTCTTAAAAAGATAGGCAGGTGTTAACACAAGTTATTCGTAATTTCATAACTCAGTGAATTTACTGGCTTCACCAGAATAATATTTTGTGTGCCAACTGCAGTTCTGGCTTTTCAACTCTTAATGTAATGTCCATGCACTGATGAAGTGGATTGAAATTCAAAGCACATAAATCTTTCCTCTACAGGATTCCTTTGACAGTAATTAATATGTCTTCATAAAACTGCACAGATGACCAAATTACCAAATTCAGTTCTCTATTTCAAATACCAGTTTCTGCAAATAACAGATTACTGCTGGATCTCTGCATATTTCTGGTATACACCAATGGAAAAAAAGAACTGACAAGCTGGAGAATACCCAAAACATACCTGAAAGCAATTTGTATTCTGCTTGTCACATTGTTTTTCCTTATAGCTCTCAGTGAAAGGGATTTAAAGGTAGTGATCATGTGATATAGTACATTATTCCAGGAAACAGGACAATGAAATACATCCTTTGTGCTGCTAAGTAATATTAAATCAGAAAATTATGTTCTGAGAGACTCAGAATTGAAAGGATGCATTGGTGGATGAGGATGACACAAGAAAATCTTTGTCTAGAGACGTTTTCAATACCTGATAGAAGAGGCACAGGGTGAGATGCTGACAATCCCCAGCGTGTGCAGTCCTGACTCCATCTCTGTTCAAGAGCACAAATGCAGCTTGCATGGTAATAGTCTTTCAGGGCTCTGAATGCTCCACTTAGTGTGTAATTTTTGTTTGTTTCTTATTCCAGAATGAAGATTTTCTATTTTTGTGGGAAACAATCCAACATTCACCACCATTAGCAGAAGCCATTACATTATATTTTGGGATCTAACTTCTACTCTGAATTTTTTGGTGGAGAGCGGGGAAAAGACAAATCTTTTCCATCCCAAAGGCTTCTCAGATCCATATTTGATATGGCACATTGGCACATCTCTGTATTCCTCCCATTCTCACAATTTAAATCACTCATAAAAAATGTTACAGGCTCAGGATTAAGTACTTTTCCTTTTTTTTTTTTTTTTCTTCCAGCAGGAACTTAAGGATTCATGTACTTTGTGTTACACATATCCTAATATTCTTACTCCTATTTTCCTGGAGGGCATGAACAAGTGCTTAATGCTTAATGCTAACCCTGCCTTGGCATACTTCCTGAATTGTATCCATAGGTTGAAACACCAACTTTTGGCTTTGTTGTCTTAGGTGGTAATTTCCAGACTGCAAAAGCAGTACTTTGCCTCTTCTTTGGTCTCCTCTTGCATGCACAGACCATCTAGGAAAAGAACACAGGACAGTGAACTATCCCTCTCTCAGTAACTTCATTAAAGCATTCCTAATTACAGAACTATTAATATTTTTTTACTTCATTGTTTCATGAGTGTGGATAATTACTATTTCCTATAATGTATGTGTGTATACTGAGATGCATTTTCTGGTCTGAAAATGTGCATGAATAATGCCCTCTTATGGCAAAATCTAGAGATTTCCAAAAATTTATTTAGTCTAAGATCATTTACAGGCTAAATTGATGTCCAGGAAAAAACCAACCAAACAAAAAAAAACACCAGCCAAACAAAAAAACTCTCCCAACATTAACCTAGAAAGAAAAAAATAATTATAAAGGAAATTACGCTGTGCATGATAATACAGTCATAATGTGTTACACTAAATTTTCATTCTTTATGCTTTCTCCTGTTCTCTAATATTTGAGAGGAAAAACCTGTCTGAAAATAGCAGATTTTTAACAATTAGGATAAGGATCCCATTTTTAGAACATTTTAATAGGTGGTCTTTGGCAGCTGTTAAATTAAATTGGATGTACACAAAACAAAGAGCAAGCATGTATTATAAAGATATTTATTGATATTGGCAACAAAGTATTTAACTGATTTTTAGAAGTGTTTGTAATATAAGTAAACAGCAAGGAATAAATAGGCAAGAGTGCATTGAAGTATTACTGAAAATATTTGTCTCCAATTCCACAATACTTTGGAAATACATTAAGATAAATTTGAAGTAGTACAAGTAAGTGTTTTAAATGTTAGCAATGGCAAAATGCCAAATAATAAAGTTTTTAATAAATATTTTGTAGCAGTACAGTGTTTGTCTTTTGACTTTTTTAATCCTAATTGACTTTGAATAATGGGCAATAAATAAATTGAATTTAAGTTAAAAAGGTGTTACTTTGGAGAAGATACTCTGTACTGGCTGCCATCCAGACTATATATTTTAATTTCTTTAGTCTTTTTGGCTTAAAACAAATGACTGCTAATAGATTCAAATAAAGATTCAATTAACAGATGTTCTGGAGACATGAATATAAAAAAGGTAAATATTTAGTGGAATGTTTATATAGCTCAAGAAAAAAAAATAAGCATAGGCTCACTATAAATTGCAGTTCTCTCAATAAAAGCCAAGAACCAATTTAAAGCAATGGAAACTTCTCAGTATGATAGCAAATTCTGAGGCTTGGTTGATAGTGTGAGATATAATACTGTATTTTGGGTGCATCAAGTGTTTCTATCAGTCCTGTGCTAACTTTGAGTAGGCAGCTAATAAAACAATAGCAATAAAGAGTATTTCCAGTCCTTAACAGCCAATAAATACATAGGTCACAGTCTATGACTGCTTCTAAGTACTTTTTTAACTAATAAAATTTGATTCTAAGCTGATGATTTAATGTTATTTTAAATTAACCCATATCCTGGTTGTCCCGAGGCCCCAGACCCATACAAAGAGCTCAGCAGACTCCCTTAAACCCCACTGAACACACGTTGCCTTCATCAGCTCCTATCATCCAGGCCAAGAATTTGTTCAGACTTTTTATGCAACACATTCTAATGAACAGTGTTCATACCACGAGGTAGCTTTCAAGAAAGGTTTTGAGGACTGAAGTATGACAAGTTAATATAATGCAAAAAGCATTTTTAGATCCTCTCAAACATCTATTGCACTAATAGTGAAAAAAGAAAAACAGAGCTCCTGTCCCCCCAAATCACAAGCATTTGGAGGCACCTGTGACAAAGGTTTGACCTTAGCACAGGCCATACTTCCTGAGACTTCACACAGTCAAGAATACAGCACAGAACAAAATCAAAAGCACAGCTTCAGTTTTATCTTCTTCAGGAGCTTAGTAGTGCAGTGGTATCTGTACAACAAAGGACAAAAATGTCAGCATTGCACCTAAAACCCCAGCTGTACCACGCTGATTCCTGAGCCAACCCTTGCCTCACGGCAGACAACACGACAGTCTGTTTAAGAAATGGGGATCAGTCTGCTGGCAGCAAGAATGCATTCCTTAATGCTGTGGTAAGGAATTACGACCTGAATCCTATAGAATCTCTATGTTTTCCGTTTTGGGGAAGTTAAAGTGTACATTGGATTTACATTAAAATAGCCAATGCTTCTTTGGTTTCCTCAAGAATATGGACAAATGGTCATACTGGATTCCTTGAGAGATCTTGTTTAAAATCCCAGCTCTACTGAGAGCAAGGGGAATAAGGCAAAAGGCTCAGGCTTGATTTGTAGGAGAGGAGATATCTCTGAAGCTGATTCCATTCCTCAGCATTCTCTGGTCCTATATGCACAGATCCTTGACATTTTCAGGGGACAGCAGGGATTATTCAGATTGCTTCAGTCAATGCTCTGCTTGGCATGCATGCTTCAAACGACAAACTTTTTAATTAGCTTTGCTCTTCTTTCATCTGGAGACACAAGTTCCTTTATGTCTTGTGCATGGCAAAAACTTCCTTACGGAGAGTAAATGGGACAAGTGGCCAAGAGGACATGCTTAGGGAAGGACTAGGAATACACAGAATAGTCCTTCTGCTCCTCTTCTAAAGGAACAGCCTGCAGAATGCAAACAATATGTAGTCAGCAATTAGATGGTGAATACCAGCAGCAAAGCTTAGTCTGTGCTTACAGAGAACAAAACAAATCGATGACTGCAAGGTATGCAGTCATTATTCTTGATTTGAAGATGAAGGATGGTGAGAAATAGGACTGTGCTGGTATATTATTTGGGACCAGACTGGGGGTGGTTGATTTGCTATAATCAGGCTTGTAGGAGTGTGTTTCAAATCTACAAAGAATAGGGAAAAATTATAAGCCTCCTTTTATTTTTTATTTATTAAAAATACCCAAAAAACCAGTAATTCACACAAGGCTCTACACACACTGAAGTAGCTGAATCAATGTCAAAAAGATAGCTTTCCAAAACTTCCTTCCAGCAGAGTGAGAGGACTCCCTTGAGCACTGTGATCCCTGTAGATGCAGCAATAGATCAAGTAGCAGGCTGTAGAGTGGCATGTGCTGGGAATGGCCATGACACTCAGGGCTAAGTCACTGCCCCTTCTGTCCTGCTGCAATCCCTTGCCTTCTCTCCCCTCCTATTTCTATTTGTCTGTTTGGATAAAAAGCTCATAACTGCTGCTGCTTTATTTCCCTGTGTGTTTGTAGAAGTCCTTGCACCACATGACCTTCATTCCAAGTACTTCCAATGCACATATTACAAACTGTTGCCTCCTCTATGCATTTGTGCTTTTTACTATTTGCAGCTTGCTTGGCCTGAAGCCATCCTTGGTGCACCAACAACCCTTTCCTTTCTTTCATTCACATCTTCCTTATACATATTCTTACTCATCAACTTGCAAAATAATGATTACTTGTTTGATTTCTCAAAAACTGAAATGCAGCTTTGTGCAAGAACAGAGACTCTGGTTCTATTACTGACCTCACTTAGTCATAGTGGCTAAAAAGTGGAAAATCTGACTACAACACTGTCTTTGCTGTCTACAAACAGCAATAATGTGGTTGCCATACTAAAGAAAGGAAGCTTGAAGGCCTGGTAGCATACGAGGAACATGCTCACATCTTGTGTACAGGCACAGAAGGACCTATTTGATTATCTTCAAGGGCAGAGTTACTATGAAGTGCTGGCTCACTGACTTCCAGGGAAGCCACTCAGAGAAGGGTTTATTAAATGAGACAGCTGCACTTTTATTAAGCTGAGAGCATGATGCTTTCGTCTGTTCCCATCCAGGTAGTAGCACTTCATTACATGGTTACACCAATCCTGATCCTAAGCACCTAATTTTTCTTAAGCTCTGAAAAGACAAATTATCTCCTTTAAATGGATTTTCATAGAACCTTAAGCATTAAGAAGCAAACTGATCACTTCAGTTTGACAGCTCATTGTTAGTTGCACGCCTGCAGTTTTATAAGGCTGTGACCTTTGTGAAGAAGCTTCACTCTTCACGACCAGTCTGACACTGACCCACCTGAACAAGGCCTTTGACAAGTTGGGGCACACTATGTCCAAGGACCTTATGCCATCTCTGATCTCACAGTGGTATCACCAGGAGCTTTAACCTTATTATCTCTTAAATCTTTGAACTATTGGTTGTGAAAAAGAATGTAAATTGCTGTTCGTATGAGCACACCATCAAAACAAACACCTAATAGCTTTCCCACAACAAAGTGTTGATATAGTTCACACTTTCCCTAGTTCTTGTAACTGTAAGAAAGAAAATAAACAATGATGAATTAATTGGGTTACCTAATGACCCTGCATTTCTTCAAGGTGATTTGACACTCATAAATGAGGGCAGAGAAAATAGATGTTAATAGCATTTTCTCTCATCACTTGGAATTTGAACATTTACTGTACATAGCATTCCTTTGATTTTTAAGGAAGGAATGAATTCCATTTGATGGTTACTTTATTATGCCTTTCCTACATTTTTCTTTATAATAGCTGGCACTTGATCTTGTCTTGATCTGTGCTTGTGTTCAAAGCAGAATCTGGTTATTAAGCCTGTTGATCTTCATATTGGCTAGTTGTTGCCAATCGAGTGAAATTATTTGATTCTATTCCACTGTGCCACCTTTAACCATCCAACTACCTCTCAGAAGGTTCCTTTCTCCTCTTTATACTTCTCAGTTTCCTGCCTTCTTTTAAACCTGTGTTCCTTCCAGACCTAATGCCTCCTGCAATATATATTCACTTATTCAGGAGCTTAAAATCTAAGGGAGGGGAAACAAAACAAATCAAATCAAAACAAAACAAAAAGGCCAACCCCCCAAGCCCATATGTTAAGTAAAAATCAAAATCCACTCTTGTCTTTCTTATTACTGGCTACAGTTCCTGTTTAGGTCTAAAGCTAGACTTGGGTCCATTAAGATGACTTGTTTGGGTAAGAAGCAAACACCATGCACAGATACAACAAAATCAGCTTTATTTGTTTTGGCTAAGGGGATTTGCTTGCTCAGATCACTTTGCAGGAGTCAGAACTGCTCCAGCTCTGAAGCTGAGCGAGGGCCTGACTCTGTCCTCACATATGTGATGTGACCTGGAATAACTGCCCTTGGTTATAAATCTCACATGCAAGAAATCAGAACCAGAAGCAAATTGAACAACACATCATACACTTTGTGTAATAGAGGAATGATTAAAAATCAGTTGCAAAGCTCAGTCCAACTTAGTTGTCCTCATCCCCATGTTAGGCTGGAAAGCAAGAGTCTTGCATACTTTTCATTTAACTCACAGGGCTGATTCATGCCAGTTAATGCTGAAACCCCACCTCATAATTGGGAGAAGTAATTTCCATACCATGAGTTTTGCTTGAAGCTAATGTATGCTATTACAAAACACCTAAAGTAAAACTTTAACCATTTCTCTTAGCCCAGCTGTGAAGTTCAAACTGTTTTTTAAAGTTAATTATCATGCTCTGACCTGCACATATGCACATGTTAAATACAAATAAATCAATATAGCAAGCTTGTTCTTGTTTCAATTTGCTTTTTAAAATTAGCATTCTCTGGCTTTGCCTATCAGATATGAGTGTGATGGTTATCTCACAGATTAAAGTTTTGCATTTGTCTCTTTGTAGTTCATTTGCTATTTTATAAGCCCAAAGTCCATGAGGGAGTGTTGGAAAGCCCCATAATTTTCCTCAGTGTTCCATTTTACCTTTTTATCTCCAATGTAGCTAGTACATGTGAGGAAGTGCAGCTAGCCAGATGGCCCTGCAGTGTCCATACATACACAAAATCCCTGACAAACACAAGTTACTTAAACTAATGGTTGTGTTGATTCATGCTTGAGCATATTCTTTTTGTTCTCTTTATTTTGAGAAGTATGTGTTTGTTCTCTTACCTAGAAAATCAGTACTATAAAGGAAAAAAAAGTAGACTTTTTCTATTAAAGGAAAAATATTTGGGGAGGACAGAATCATCATAAATTCTAGTGTTTGCATTTCATGGTAACATACTTTTTTTTTTTCCTCTGACTGGTATTGCCATCTATTGCACACCTCCCCTAAATTTCCTAAAAGAGAAAGATTTTCATATTTGTTCTGTGGTTTTCTGTGCATTTTCCTTTGAATCACCCTGTGTAGATCACAGCAAGAGGGAGAACACTGGATTGGCTGATTCACTCTGTTGCTTGGCATGACAATCTCTAATTGCACTTAGTTGTGGGGATTTTCCAAAGCAAAAAAGTGACTTCTCTTTTTGCCAGGCTGCTGCTGTCCAACGGAGGCATTTGAACATCACCACAATTCAAGGATGAGCAGCATCATGTTCACAACCACACTGCCGGCCTGTGGAGAGAACTGAGGGCTTAGTTTAAACCATTTTCTGGGACAGCAAGTGTTCACACATTTCTGTGTAGGTTATTTGTGTTAAGGAGGAGAAGTGGAAGACCACAAATGTTTTTAAGGTCTTGTGATCTCAAGAGTTTGGTTCATCTAAAGGCATCAGTAAATTAATCTTCAAGGCATAATCTGAAGTGGATCAAGCTTTCAAAAATTCTGGATCCATTTATTTTCTGGCATCAGCTGCAAATCTGACTTATCATTGGAGAGAACAGACCATCCCATACTTTTGTATCCTCTGGTGTTGTAAGTGCCATACAATATTGGAATTTCTTGTTTGAAGAAAGCATTAACTGCTAGCTTGACACTAAAGCTTGGGGATACACCATATTTGAAATACCTGTGACCCTCACTCATGCAAAAGAGCTTTTACACAAAGTAACTGACAGGCCATAAAGATATCCACATAAAAAGACAAAAATTGATTTAGTCGGGGTGCTGTATTCAGGCTACTTCCTGATCTCTGGCTATAATACCACCACTATTATTGACTGCTTTGGTTAGCACGGCCAGAGCGTGTAATAGCTGGAAACAAAACTCTAACTCGAGCATGTGCACATTCATTGTGGGTACTTGTTTACTTGTTAACATATTACTGGCTGTGGGAGATGTCTCCAAGTGCACCACAAGATGAGCTCCCTCCAAATCCTGCTGTAACAGTGCACTGCTGAGTGACCCACACTGCCTCGACCGGATCAGAGATAATCCCTCTCTCTGCAAAAGTGAAAATCTTGATCCAAATGAAGTTTGCAGCCAGCAGGCTAGAGCAGAACAGAACATGCTTGCGAGAGAGTTTAGGAAAACCTAAGCCAAAACCCAAGTGATGTTGCTTGGAAAATCATTGGCTTTAACGGAGTCAACACCTTGGGTAAAATTTTCAGTGTAAGAGCAGAAATCTCACCAGATGGGAAACACCGCTCAGCGTATCTTGGGAAAAACTGAGCTTGAGCAAATACAGCTCCCAATCTCCGCAAAAAAAAGCTTCTGAAAGCTGGGGCAAAACATCTGGATCAACCAGGGGGCTGAATCTAACCACTGGTTTAACGCTTCTCTTACTCTTCTTCGCTTTTAAAGTTTTAGCCAGAGGAAGCAGTGCGAGGGGAGCGGGGGTGAGAGCTCCCTGCGAGGGCTCTGCCTGTCCCCGGTTCCCGTCTCGCTCTGGCTCCCTCCGC